>JAQFYM010005535.1:0-13131 GCA_034694785.1 Agrenia bidenticulata
CGGAATAATCTTATCCAGCGAAAATGGTATGACCAGGTACGTTTGCAGTCGTCTATTTTATATATATGTGGGGAGGTCTTTTAAGGGGGGTTTTATTTAAAAAATCTTTTACGCGAGTTTAAACGAGCAATATTGATTTTTTAAAAAACCACTATATTTCGGAAAAAAAAAATTCTTTTTGAGGTTTACAGTAGACATAGTTGTAAAATTCTAACTTTGCCGCTAGGTACTTCCTGAAATATCTGCATTTACTAATGCTTATAAAAAACAAATAACATTTTCTACGATTCCTTCATTATTTTTCATTGCATTATCTGCATGACTTTGGCTTTACTAGAGGCTGGCTGTATTAAAGCTTTTTTTTGCCTCTGAGGTGTTTTTTTTTGCAGTCAGTTGCTTACCCATATAAAGGGGTAGAAGCCCCCCCCCCCAAAAAAAAATTTGACTCTGATTTAAGAGGAGAGTCAAAGGTTTTTTTTGCAAGTTGTATTTATTTTATAAGTATGAAAATAAAAAACTTCAGTTGGGAATTTTTATAAGAAACCTAAATAAGATCTTCACTCCATAAATCGTGTATTTAATCTATATTTTATAGAAACAACAAAAAACAGCCTTAGTCAAAAAAAATTTTTACCTATCGTTTTTGCAGCATTGTCTTACACAAGAAACATATTTTTAGTTTAGTTTTTAATTTTAATTTTCTCATTGACTTTGAAAAGTATCGATATGCGTTAGATATGAATTCTTCTTTTTTTAAGGTTGGTTCTAAGATTTCTTTTCATTCATAAGATTGTTGCAAAATCTTATATAAAAAAAGTATATATGGTTTTTTTTGTATCTTTTTATTTATAATTTTGTTAAGATAGTACTAAAAAGAGGACACACTTTGGTGTGTTTTAAAAATAACCAACTTTCAAATGCAGTTAAACCATAAATTTAATAATAAGGTAGTTTTGCAAATATTCTACCTCTTAAAAAAAAAATCATCCTTAATACATTTTTTACTTGGTACATATTTTTATATGATTTATCCCTACTTTCAACAATTTTTTACCCAAAAAAAAATCTAAAAGTAACGACTATGGTTAGGCGTATTCAACTACAGTTTATAGTAAAGTTTCATTGTTTTTTAATTTTTTACCATGCTTTTTTTGCCTTCGAAATAGGGTAAGATAACATTAAAATCCTCATTGTCCTTTTTTAGTATCGCAGAAAACTTTTTTTTACATCAAATCTTTAGTAAAGTGTCAGCAATTGACGAAAAAGTACAAATAAATAAGTAAATTATATTTTTTTAACAATTAGATAATCTCTTACATTAACTATAATCAAAAATTTTTTTTACTAAAAGAATAAGGCTCAAAAATACGAAAGACAAAATATGTTGTTTTATAATGTTTACCCCCTTAATTGGTTATTGCGACAAAAATGAACCTGATGACATTTATAAATCACCAATGCATAGAATAGTACAAAAATCATAGTTTATGTTTAATAGCTAGAGATTTGATAGAAATGCCAACGAAAGTGATTTCGCAAACATGGATATCTATACAATCAAGAGGTAATATTAGGCTCAATCTTGTCTTTTATTAATCACTGTTTTGTTAAAACTAAACTGCTCTTTTAAAAACGAAAATGTGTATTGTTCTATGTTTTTTTGGCTAGAGGAACACAATCTCTGTACTATGCGTTAAAATGTGATAGTTGTTTATCATGATACGATTCATATAACATGAATTAGAGCAGCCGGGCAAAACCGACTTATTTCCGACCAATTGTCTTTTGCGGGCCATTTTGCTTTAAGAACCGGTCAAACAAAAAACTACATCAAGTCCCTAGCTGTTCAAATGGGAATACGAGCGCTTAAGTAAGTAGACACACAGCATGATATAGTTCCGAATTTGCAGTATGGTAAAAAATAGGGTTGAAAATAGTTGCATATCTGATATAAAATTGTGGCTAAAAATTATTTATCTTTTATGTTTTTCTGCACTTTCATGCGCAATTAACTTGTATTTACTACTTTTTTAAGATTGGTAAAAAGCGTTAACTTTTTTTTACCCTATATATATATTATACTATTAACCCTTTCGGCAGCAAAATCACATATATGTGATTTATTTTTATACCTCACAAGCAGTAAAATCACATATATGTGATTTGACTGAGAACATAAATGTTTGTTTAGTATAAGAAATTAGAATTAAAACAAAAAACTTACATAATTATAGATGCACAAGTAACTATTATATAATAAATACAACATGTTTAGATTAATCTGAAATCTTATATAGATCAAATTTTGTGTTTTCGATTTAACTTCCTCCTTCTTTTGGGGTTTGTAAATAAATCACATATATGAGATAGATGCCGAAAGGGTTAAAGGAAAAATTTTGATTTTTGCAATTTGTGTTGCCAAATTTTTATATTTTCGCCAAAAAATATAAAATATTACTGTATTATACACACAGTATTACATTTTGCAGGTATAAATGTACGAGTAAAGCTCGATTATTTACTAGTGTTATTTTAGTTTTTTTTTCTACATGTTGATCTGTAATACACAAGACAATTTTTTCGTCTTCTAAAATACCTTAATATAGCTGGCTTTTTTATCGTCACCGTAAATCAGCACACACATAGACGAGTTTTTACCTAAACTATGCCACAACTTTTGGCTTTATCACTAATGCGATGCGTTCATCCTAGTAACATATCTGACCGGATATGGCTGTAAAAGACGTAAGCAGAGTGCAGAACTGTTTGTTTTTTGTATCACATAACAAAAGTATTGTTATTCACGGTTTTGTTTTAGTACCGGAATGAATCCTTTTAAGTGTTTCAGTTTAAGACATAAACTAATTGCTTACGTTTTTTTTATTAAAAAGCGCATGATCTTACTTGTGTTTCTCTTGTCCATTTTTATGGTTATTTCGTAGAAGAAAAAAAGTTTATATATTTTTTAAAAAGAATAAATGGTTGCTATATTTGCATTTTGTTCCATAGTACGTTATCTTTTAAACCAGATTAGTGGCGTATCCAGAAGGTATTTTACGGGGGGGGGGTGGGGTCAAGTCAAAAAGTATAATAAATATGGTTGTCGAAAAATTCTTTTCTTTTAAGACATTCTTTTAATATTTTTTTTTATAAAATATTTTACGGGTAGTTTTAGAGCACGTTTTCTAAAAAAATTTTTACTCGTTAATAAAGGCAAGCTTTTTACTGCGTGGGGATACACGTAAAAACCTCTCGACCTTTTTCTCTAAATACGCCACTCAAACAGACTGATACCGCTGTTAAAGGGCGTTTTTAGTTATTTAAAAATACATTATATTGTGCAATATAAAACTTTCATTGCAAAAAAAAATACAAAAATCCAGGCATGCAATAAAAAAGGTCAAACAACACTGTCAATAAGTTAAAGTCATTTCGTTGAGCATATAAAGCTAAAATAAAGTCTTAAAATTATGCAAAGGTTTAACATTACATTTAAACAACTGGATTTTGTATAAAAATCTAAAAAAAGATACTCGCCTCGTTTTTATACACAAGATTAGCAGCATATTATAAATACGTTTTTTCTTAACTGTAAATTCTTAACCGGGGTAAACTGATAATATTTTTTTTGTTTTTTGAGCAAACAATATACTGTTTCATTTTACAATATATTATTGTTGTACAATAAACATACAATACAATGCAAAATTTAATACTACTGACCCTGTTAAAAACAGTTCTTGTCTAAACGGTTACAAAAATTTAATATATATTTTTTATTGTATTATTGTTTATTTTTTTTTGAAAATGAACTTCTTTTTGGTCCAAAACCTTCTTATAAAAAACGCTATTTATTTTCTAGCCCCAAAAAAAGATCATTAAATATATAATATCTTTAAATCTTAAAACAATTTGTGTTTTATTACCCGAAAATATACAAAAATCTACTTATAAAAGTAAATGAGAAGTTTTTAGTAACTAAAAAAAAACAGACATTATGTGTTGTTATACATTGCATATATGTAGTGTGACTAGACGGTCTTTTTTTTAAAGTACAGTCCTTTTTATAAAGTGTAAAATTTTCCTTTTTATTGTCCTGCCCTTTTTTTTAATGTTCCTATGAACTGCATTGTACTGTGTTGTATAAAAATGCGTATAAAATTTTTAAGATTTCTTTTTTGTGTATTGAAATTATAATATGTTTCGTGTATAACAGTGCAACTATTGGGTTTTTTTTGACAAAGATTTTTTTGTAAAAGCTAACAATGATTAAAAATACATACTGGTTTTATAGACTATTTTTTTGTGGCTAAAGCTAATACAAACTCTTACACTTGTATTATTTTTATGTAGAAATTTTAAAATTAACTATGGCAAAAAATTTGTAGCAACCTATTGATTTTTTTATATTTTTGTAACTTGCATTTAAATATAAATTAAAATAATATTAAGATGCATTGCACTATTCTATCTACTTCTTATCTGTATCTGTTGTATTGAAATTGTAATTTAAGAAAGGCCCAATGATAAAACCTACAATTAAGATTGTGTGTATATAGTTGTAGCTATTTATTTTTTTTTTAAAAGCCAAAAATGTGATTTGAGGAAGGCGTGTTGGGATTTTAGTACAAAATATTTAATATAAAATTCTTTTTTTTTAATTATGGTAAACACACTTAAAACAAAAAATATAATTGCGAAAAACCAAAAGATCATAGAAAGCATAAAATTTACATTAAAAAAAGCGATTGAGATTTTTCTCTACAAAAGTACCGTTATTTTATGTTTAAGGTTTGTCATAAAGAGACTACTTTAGATTTGGAGGTTATAGTGTGTGATTTTAGTATAATCTTGTCAGGCATTAAACACGTCGATGATACCCAATATAAATTAATCTTTCGCAACCAATATTGATGTACTTATACCGTGTTTAAAAGATCGCATATAAGATAAAGACATTGCAATAAATACGTACCTTTTTGCATTCAATGTCGAAAAAAAAACTTATTTTACAAGAAATAAGGTATTACCAATTAAATATAGGGTGAAATGAAATAATACTCGGTATTCTAATAGTTATAATAATATCAGTGGTTAACCAAAAATAAAAAAAGGCATAGTTTTGTACAAATCGAAAAAAAACGCACTTTTTACAATACTTAGTTGATCAAAAAAGCAAGTATATTGACTTTTAATTTAATTATTTTGGTGTTATAAGATATAAAAAAAAACAAAAATACCTTAAAATAATGTTTTTACATTTTTTTATTTATTTTCCCTTAAATATCCGAAAAAGATTATGGTCAATGTGAAGAACACTGATATATGCTTTATCTCTGTAATATCTAAAAAAAAACTGATTCAATTGTTATCTATATACAAGACTGTCTTTTTAACATAGCTCTTATTGTTTTGTACAATTTTTATAATCATTTTATAACTTTTTATGGTGAACAAAAAGGATAAACGATAACGAACATTTTTCTGGGTATTTCGCTACTTTTTGTATATATTGAACTATATGCTACTTAAATTGAAGTCAATGTACTTGAATTTTGTGTCAACATCTTTTTGTGTCAAAAAAAAAATTCTTCTCGATTTTTACAAGCAAATTGGGATTTTAGTCATTTTTTGACGCACCATGCAAATAATTCTAAAGTTTTTTGGTAAAAAACGGTATTATTCATAGTAGTCTGTAATTAAATAACCTTTGACACGACAAACATCTTTTAGCTGCATATTTTTATGCTATTAGAGCATTTTTATCATAAAAAATATAAATAAGCAAAATATAAATGCCCATCGTTGTAAATAAAATAGTAGAAACTTTAACGTTGTTTGAAAGCCTAATTTTGTTTTTTTGCATAATGTACAAAATATAGAGTGTTTTATGACAAACTATCTGTATGTAATACTGTTAGAAAACACATGATTATAAACGTTATAGGAACAAAAATTACAACTAAATTTTTTTATAAAAATTATTGGTTTGCGTTAGGAAATTATATTTGTATTTTAGACATAAAATAAGTCATGTTCGAATTGTTTCAGATTTTGGGTTTAAATGCATTTGTCAAAGATCTGCTTGCATCAAAAAAAACAGGCGCTTTTTATGTATGATAATTTAGTCTAAAAAAAATGTTTGCGTATAATTTGCTTTTGGTTTTAGATATGAAAGTTACACATTGCAAACATTCAAAAATCGGTTTATATAATTAACTTTTTTTTTGTTATTTTTGATAAAACAAAAGTTAGATTGATAGTCTAATCTTAAAACACTCATTTATTATAAGCCGGAATATTTTTCTTTTTAGAAAAGCTTTAAACATTTTTTATTATATATTTTCAAGAATTATTACAAACAGAAAGAAATTGACAAAAAATTTTTGTTTAATTCCAATATTGTCAAGTACTGTTGATAAAACGAGTAACAATTGGTAAAGAATGAGATTGTCAAATAATAAATCGATGTTGATAACAAATTCTGAATTACCAACGACACGTCGAGACTTATGCAATTTATTACGATTGGACAAAAAACTTTACTTATTATATTATACTTATAATAAACAAGCAATAAGATTTAAAAACTTTAATAATGAATGTTCTGTGTAATTTTTTTACCCCATTTTATTATTATTTGAAATTTTATTGTTAAAGATGTACTTTTTTTGGTTTTTTATACAAAAAAATCTGGTCACACTACATATATGTCAGACAGATGCATCCTATGCAGATTACAATACAGGTTTAAATTGTAAAGATAAAAATAATTTACGGGATATAATAGATATATGAACCCAAAACTGCTACCAAATATGCCTTCTACTAAAAGCACTTGTATTTATTACATGAATTTGTAGAATTAAAAGAAAAAACCTATAAAATTATTTTTATATATTTTTTCATCTTTTTTGAAACATATTAAAAAGTAGAACGCGGGATTGCACACGGAATTCTATTTAATTATAAGTAGTAATGGTTTTTGCAATGTTTTTAGTCCTGTTGCGCTTCGGAATGTTGCGCAGTCATATAAAAAGTAAAATTTTAGGGTTGTGTATTTTTTAACGCAAAAAAGTTTTTATAAAACGATTTTTTTCCTTTTTACGAAAACACGTTTTTAAATAACGGTTTTTTTAATAACGTAAATAAAAAATGTTTTTTAACAAAAGTATTATATACAACTGTTGTTTTTAAAAAATCTAAAAAAAAAACTTAAAGAAAAACCATTTAAAACAAAACGGGGCTTAGATTAATATCAAAAAGGACGTTTGTAAATCTCTGTTTTTTAATATATTTTTATATTTTTTTTCCCATAAATGAATAAAAAAATATGAACCTTATATATTTATAAAGTATATCATAGCATATTTAGTATATTGCAGATCTTTGTTACAAATTTTCAGTGGTAGTGTTACCTGCATTTGCCATTGGATCTTCTGGTTTTTTATATCATGGGAAATAACATGGATCAGTTAAATAGATACTCTATAATATGCAAAATGTTAATATATTTGCATTATATCAGTGCAATGCAGGCAGTATTTAATCTACTTGTTTTGTTTATGTTGCTGCAATCTTATTATTTGTACATATTCAAAATCTATATTAGCAAAATGTTCTATATGTATGAACTACTGTCTTCCAACGTAAATAACGTAGGCTATAGTTGACTTATGAATAAAACAGTAACTGATATTCATGTATACTACGTATACCTTTTTATTTTTTTAAAAATATATTTTTTACAGTTTTGATATTTTTTTATTTTACCTTTCAAATTGGTAAGTTGAAATTTTTTTTAGTTGGAAAGAAGAGTGGATATTTGAGGAGTGTATATTTAAAATATTTACATACAGAACAATCTTTTGATGTAGTTTTGCATTTTTTTTAAAAACACTCAAGCATCTATATATTAGGATGCGAAAAAAAAAACCTTACGTTAAATATTTTATAGAACATGAACGACTATCGAGGTTTTTATACGCATACTTAAACAAAAAATGATATAATACTTACATATATAAAGTCCTCTTGATATCTTTAAATTAAGCTTTTATAATTTTTTGTATACGTTTTATTCGTATATAAAATTTATTTGAATAAAAATGTTTTTTTTCTAAATTTTGTGTAAAATTTGTGTTTTTACTATAACGTATATACGATATTTACAAGTAAATTCAGCAACATGTAAAAAAAAACTAAAAAGGTCCAGCTACTTTGGCAAAGCTTTTTGACGTCTAAAGTTTGTATGCCTATGTTGGTTATACATAAAACTTTTCTTTTTATTTCTGAAAAAGCCCAGAAAGTCAACCCACATCATAACAAAGCGCTTTTTACGCCTTATTTTGCCAAAATATATTTTTAAAATATGTAAATACCTATTAGTTTATATACAAGATCTATATATTCTACAGATAAATACAAAAAAAGTCTCGTCGATTTAAAAAATTTATATAAATCCAACCGTTCCAGGTAAATTTATAACAAATTTAAGTGCTTATAAGTATTCTTGCGGCAGGCGCGTACCGAGGGGGGGGGTGTACACCCCCCTTCAGAAAAATTTTCACGCCTGAATTTAAGGGGGGTTTTTCATGTGCAAAGATTTTTTTCATTTTAAGAATCTAAGAAAAAAATTATAAAGACAAATTTTTACAAAAGAAATTTAAGTGTTAAAACATCGAAAAATAAGGTTTTTAAGTGAGTTTTTACAAAAAACACTGACTACCCCCTGGCTCAAAAAATCCTGGGTACGCCATTGTCTTGCGGTTATAATGGCAAACTTACTTGAAATCAATCTAAAGTACAATTAATATAATATTGATCAAATAAAAATGTTTTTTAAAAGACCCCTGTAGTTTTAGGTTTAAGTATCAACCTTTATGATAAATAAGTACTGTCTAGCATTTTTTTATTTTTAAAAAAACACTATTTTTTAATGCTGTTTTCTAAGTACATATTTTACAAAAAAAAAACTTGGTTGAAGCCTTTTTTTAAGAAAAGCGAGTTATAAATCATAAAATCAATAATGATAAAGCTACTATACAACAAGAAAAGAGCTTGAGTCGACTATATTTGCCAGATAATCGCAACGCAAACATTTCTTGCATAAAAGTCACATTTTAGGCATTGAAGATCTATCATCATCCATTCTTTTCACTGACCCTAGGCGTAAATTTTATGTTACACTGTAGTTTTAAACCAAATATTGCTTCGGGTCTAAAAAAAAACCAAGGAAAACTTATAAACTATGTTGTTTTTTTGGTACATGAAAATTGGAAAATTGGAAAATTGGTAGTTGAAAAAATGATATAAAATCTATGGGTTTTTTAAAATATAAGACTGCAAAATGCAGTTTAACAAAAAAAACTTTTACAATCTTTTTTTTGTTTTTAAAGTCATACTTTTGGAGATTAATCGTACATGCCCTTTAAGTTTTTAATTTTCTTAATGATTATAAGAATATTTTTCTTTCAACATAAGTTTTGTTGTTTGACTGTCAGATTATAAATGAACCATACGCCGAATCTACTGTACCACACGTGTAACGTATCACAAATTTTTATGGGTACCGTTACCATACAAGAATTTTTGTTGCAGTCATGTACCGTACCAGGTACGGTAAATCACAGGTAAAGATTTCTATACGTGCTTTTTTAGAGTTTCAAAGTAAAAAAACCAACTTCTTTGTACGATTTTTTTTTTTTTTATTAAAAATTTTGTTTTTTTTTCTAGTGAGTCCGGCTTTTCTTAGTTTATACCTATAACGGCTACTGTAAAAAAAATATGTTATCTTACGGGCACGAAGGCCTATCGACACCTAAGAGAAGCTTTCTCTATACCGGCTATTGCCCCTACCATTATAGAGGGTTTTTTAGTCTTTCAGTTAACCTGTTTTTACATATTAATTATAGTTTTAAATCGACAGAATAATTGTACTTTTACCAAAACCAGCTCTTTAGAGTTTTGTATTGGCATTTATTAGCTTCCGTGCGTTTGGTTGTTACTATATACAAATCCGAGTAAAAGGAATTCTTACTATTTGTTTTTCGTCATTTTGGAATTCTTTCCTTTTAGAACCGGTATTTGTATTTACGAATTTTCATTGTTTTGAAAAATAACATTTAAAAATTAACATGTCAAATTCCAAATATTTTTCGGTTTAGTATTTGAATTTTTTCGTCCAGGTTTTACCATGCATTTAGAGTTATAATATCTAGCTCTAGTTTTAAGATTGTCGTAAAATCAACAAAGACTTACGGTATTTACAAATCGTACGAGTTATAAATATGTACAGTATTAAAATAACCGGAATCACAAATATAGTTAATCCGATTATTATATATTGAATAGATCAAAAAAATCTCATAAACGACCCAATAACTCGATATAAAATACTCCATTGTATAAACACTCTGAATTTGGGGAACACGTTATTCCAAATATTCAGGGTTTTTAATACCCGGTCTTTCGAATCTAACAGATTGTGGAATTAAGTGATTCTAAACAGTAAGAATTTGCAATAGTAATAATTCTTAACATTAGAATTCCGAATATCGAAAATTGACAAAATTTCGGTTGTCAAATAGTATAAATTACAAATATTTGGAATTCTGCATCTTCAAAATTCAGAATGTTCTTTTCGCACCAGAAACACCAATGCAAGATCAATTACCATAAACCAGTGGCGTACCTAAGGAGGGGGGGAAGGGAGGGGGGCCCGTGCCCCTCTCTAGAAAAAAAGTTGCGCCTGAATTTCCAGGGGGGGGTTTTAGCAGAGATTTTTATAATAAAAAATTCTAAAATTCTAAAATATTAAGATATCAAACTTTAAAATAAGAAAAATAAGATTTTGCAATTCATAAGTCTTGTTTTTACCCTTTATTTTTTCGAAAAACACTGGCTAGCTCCTATCTAGAAAAATTCCTGAGTACCCCACTGCCATAAACCTTCTACTAAATAGCAAATCGGCATTCTTGCTTTAAATATACACAATATATATATTTTTTTTAGCTTCCATAAATTTCTTTTTTTTTACAAGTTTATAAATTATTATTTATAAAATAGTCTGGTTTTTTTTTATTTTCCAAAATGATTATTACAGATGGAATGTTACTTTGCGTTTTCCTTGTAGGGCCTGTGTTAGATTTTATACCCCTGGGGCGCATAGTTTTTTAAAAATCAGTTTAAACAGTCAAAAAACACTTTTTCGCTAGTGTAAATGACACTAAAGTGTTTTAATTTAATTAATAGTAACTATTATAAACTACAAACTATCTTTAGATAAATGTTTTATTCTTGTAAACCTGAAAAATACCGTTAACTGGTAACTTACTGGTAACGCGTAGTAACATTTTATTTATTAATTTTTTTTAGTACCGTACCTGTACCAAGCTATAAAGTTACCGGTAAGGTAACCTGTACCAGTTCGATAGTGGTACACATTGCCAAACCTGCTGGCTTTTTGATTTGTTATTGTAAAAACTAATGTTTTTTTAGCGTTTTTTTAAGTATAAATTATTGCATGAAATTTTATATATGTATTTTGCAGTAAATCTTTAAATTTTTAATTAGATAATTTATCTGCGTTCAGTTGCTACATATTTTGCCCACTTGTACAGATTTGCGTAAAATTTATATTTAATTTACTGTTTACTACAAATATTTACAATGACAAAGTTGATTGTACAGTAGAAACAAGGTAAAAATCTTTCAAAAATGCCAATATATAGATTGTCAACATGTTGCATCTAACCGGTACATATAATTTCATAGTTTAATTTTAAAAATGCCTTTTTTTGCTTTTAAAAACTACGTATTTTTTTGTTAATTGGATATGACACACTATTATATAGATAAGAATTAACATTATGATGTTGCATTTAATGTTTGACTTTAAGAAACTAATACCACACACTGCAAATACCTTTTATATATTAAAAAATGCTTTTGAACATAAATGATGCAAAAATCACAAGGAATTGTCTTTGTAAATGATCTTGCGTAAAAGCTGCGTCAAAAGCAATCTGGTTACTTGGAAAAATAGTATAAGACAGGTTTTGATAAGGAGATCTAGTCTACTATTGTTTTAGACGCATAAAATACCCTACATTCCCGCAAAATCTTATAGTTTCATTTTATAAAGAACGTATAAAAGAAATAAACTTTTTATAAGCGAAGATCAGCATTTTTTCAAAAATTACATTTTTTTATATGATTGTAAAAAATAAAATTTTTTGTTTACAGATAACAGTATAAAAAAAAGATTGCACAAAAATTTTACAGTTAAAACCCAAAATCTTTCTGATTTTACTTAAAATGTATTTTATGCAAAGAGCTTTTATTTCCAAATTTATGATCGAAAAGTTGCAAATATAACGAAAGGTTAATTTATTGTTGTTTAAATATTTTTATTTTAAAATAAATTTGTTTGTTAAAAGTAGGCTTTAGTTTGCAACAAGACAACTTTACGTGTTAGATAGGTATGTAAAGGCTTGTTTTTGCAACTAATTGTTTAAAAAAATATTGGATTTAATTATAGTATAATGATACAAAAAAACCTTTTTTATTACTTGTATGAATTAGAATAAAACAATATGACGAGTTTTTGTTTGAAAAAATAGTTTATTTGCAACTGTAGGTATAGAAAAACTTTCATTATATACAACTTAAGAAAAGTATTTATACTTTGAACTTTTTGAACTTATATTGACATCAAAAAGTAAAGTTAAGGTAACGTAATTACCCCGGCTAAATAATTGCCCCTTTAAAGGTGATTGTAAATCCAGTATGATGTATGCTGCAATCAATTATTAGAACCACATCAGAAAAAGAATTGTAATTAAATGATAAAATACATATTGCTGGAGTTGCAAAGGTTTTTGTTCTAAGCTTGAACGCCTTTTTTAAGTCAATAAAACACTGTCGGCACGAAAAATAAAAAAATAACAGTGGGTATTTTTGTTTGAGGCGGGCTTTCGGGCCGAAGTCTTATTTGAACGAGAAGAAGACATTTTAAAACGGTTGTTTATTTGCTTACTTTTCTCTTAAATACTTTTATGAAACATTGATTGGTTCTTATCCTTTATCTTATCACCTTATCAATGTTCCAGACACGTCACTGATTGGTTT
>JAQFYM010005536.1:0-13131 GCA_034694785.1 Agrenia bidenticulata
ATATGGACTCTTATGAATTGTCTTTTCCGATCATTTTGCTATCTGATAAAAAAAATCTGATGAAAACGCTGGGTACCAAATTGACGGAGGAGTTGGGATACAAAGCCAAGTGGTTTTTAATTATTTTCATTTGCCTACTCCTCCGTCAGTTTTGTGCCAATTAATTGAATGAAAAACCGAGTTAGAATCATTTATAATTTTTTGTAGTTTCTAATCTCTTCCTTTTTCTCACCATCTAGATTAAAGTACAATTGTAAACAGTTTAAATTCGAAATAGGCTACTACATTTATTTCTGTTTTTTACTAGTCCACCGATTGACGAAAACAAAAGGGGAACAAGGAAAACCTGAGTTGAAGGTTTTTGATTGTTATGCTATAAGTCATGTATATAACTGCGACTAACCCATCAAAAAATTGTTAATTATCCTATAATTGTGGGATTCCCACGCTCTATTTCCTTCGTGAGCGATGCATACGATGATGAGAGGATGAGAAAATGTATTTAAAAAGGGATAGTCAATCAAAGTCAGTGCATACCTTTTATGCTCAAGACAAATTGATTTTAATACACTTTTTAGCAAAAAAATTTCATCCCACCTTCCAGCTCATTATAGCTGGGCTAGTTCGTTTTGAAATTTCCACTTACATTTGTCTATTTATTCCTGGGCCAAGTAGCACCAAACGTCTTCAGAACGATATTATACAATGAAGCCAGTCAGCTCTGTATAGTGTAGTAAAAATTAAAAACCATATAAATACAAAGCATAAACCGAAAGCAGAAAACAATTTAATAGAAGATGTTATGAGATGATTAGTTTATTGGGCCAACATGCTTATTTTTTTTTGATTCTCCTCAGAAACGATCCCAAGATCCTCAAAGACCACAAAGGCGACCATATCATGTTAGACACGGAAAACCACAGAACACAATACGAGTCCAAAATCCTAAACCCTGCCGTGTCGGTTGAGAATGCTCGAAAGCGGTATGGAAGCGGTCCTTCCATACTCAACGATTTCACAATGACGGTTCAACGAGGAACGATGTATGCCCATGCCGATATTTTTTTCATTCCTAATAAGTTTCAAAGAGTTATAAATGAAAACATAACCATCTTTAAATTTTAGATACGGACTTCTCGGTTCTAGTGGATGCGGGTATGAGAGCTATTCCCTTATTTTATTTTAAGGTCCGATATTATTGAATGGATTTTCACGATTAAATTTTTTTTGAATTACTTAGTAAAACTACCATACTGTCTTGCATAATCGGGCTGAAGAAATTAGAAAGTGGGGACATCAAGGTGTTCGGTTCTGTCCCTGGTACTAAAGAAAGTGGAATACCTATATGTGGCTATATGCCTCAGGTATCTATTTGGACTTGACTTGGGAAACCATGTACTTCAACTAAGTCATTGGATTTTAACTTTTAACTTTCCAGGACATTGCTCTGTATCAAATATTCACAATCAAAGAAGTCCTCCAGTACTATGGCCGAATATATGGGATGACCCAAGTGGAGATTTTGGCTAGAATGGAATTCCTACTGAGCTTTCTTGACTTGCCAGACTGTACACGCCGTATCAGTGACCTGAGGTAGTGAGAGTACCCCCAATTTACCAGTTACTACTACTAGTTGATTTTCATTTTCATAATAAATAATCACTGCTTTATGGTACAGTGGGGGTCAGCAACGAAGAACTTCCTTAGCTGTGGCAATGATTCATGAGCCAGAGCTTTTGATTTTAGATGAACCGACCGTCGGGGTGGATCCATTAGTCAGGGAAAGGTAGAAATTATGCCCATCAAATCTTTTGATGCAAAACTTGCTGTCCGTAAACATTTAATTAAGTTTATTTCTACCGTTTTGAAACAGCATCTGGGATTATTTATGTGAGATTGTTAAGAGGAAAAGGACAACTGTGATCATCACGACCCACTACATCGAAGAAGCACGGCAGTCCCATATGGTATGAAATCAGTCTCATTGATTTGAAACTTAATCCAAATTTAATTATCAGTTATAGCAAGTGCTAGTTAAATGGGCTTTAATCCTTTTACCAGATTGGGCTGATGAGGACCGGACGATTGATCACTGAGAAGCCTCCGATGGCCTTACTCGAAGAACACAATGCAATCCTACTTGAGGAAATCGTTTTGAAGCTCTGCAAAAAGGACACTGAAATGATCACTAGCTCTAGCTACACAGATGAGGTCAAGCAGGCCATCGAAGAAACATCCTTCTACTCCCGTAAAAATAAGCTAAAGACCGACTCACCCATCCCAGTCCTTGGACTGACCTACAAGCCCCGTTCTCCTGATGACCTCACTATCGTTAAACCCCGGAGGTCACAACTTGATCGGAGTAAGAAATCCAAGTTTGGAAGCCTGTGCGATCGTGCACATCCCCACATTAGTAAAGTTCGATCCCTGGTGATTAAGAATTCGTTAACCCTTTTACGATATCCTATGTGAGTCAAAGTATTTAGCTCATACAGTCCATTTTATGATCGTATTTTGAGTTAGATATGATTCTCTAGGTTTTTACTCATACTGCTGTTCATCCCAGCCTTGCAGATTGTACTTTTTAACTTTATTGCGGGTAGTGACCCGAAAAATTCTTTGATCGGGGTGGTGAACCTCGAGTTTCAGTCTCTTGATTACTTGGAGACGTGCAGAAAGGAGTCACACGGCTGCTTTACGGGGGAGATGAGTTGTAAGTTCTTGAATACATATCCGCAGGATACTTTCGTCTGGGTAAATATTATTTTATACATTAAAAACTATGATTGAATTTAATTCCCAATTATAAACTTTAAAGAATTGCTTACTACTTGATTAGGTACCCTTTTCCTCGGAGCAAGAGGCCTTAGAAAGTGTCCAAAGAGGAAAGACCGTGGGGTTCATTTCAATACCGGCCAACTTCACTCAAGATTTAAAAGACCGGTCACTGCTCAGAAATTTTGCAGCCAATGAGACGTTGATCGGGTCTGAGATCTCGAGCCGTTTAGACATGTCATGTAAGATCTGTTGTTGAAATGATATTACCTAATTGTTTAACATACAATACTGGGCCAAAAATATAATTACATGATTACTTGCTATGTTTATAGATAGCATCAAAGCAAAATTTATTCAGGTCGGATTCTATAAATACTATCTGGAATTTATCAAAAGTATCGTGTCGGACTGTGGAGGTGATCCTAAATCAGTCGAACTGCCATTAAAGGTATAGCGAATTATATAAATGCCTCTACTACTAAGTAGAATCTCAACAATCAATCAGAGATATTTTGAATGTTTAAAGTACAACCCGGTGTATGGAATTTTGAATGGAGGAAGTCATCACAGAGTTTAATTATTTAGACTTGTAATTTACGGATTTCACCTTGAATGTTTGTTTTTTGTGCTCAACAGTACAGAACACCAATTTACGGCTCCCTCGAAACTGGTTATCAAGAATACATGCAGCCGGCACAACTCCTTTTGTAAGTTGATCAAGTTTTTCTATAAACTTCGATTTAATTGATTCTTCTTAAAAAATGTTTGTAATCGTAATTAATTGATTCATATACTGTGGCTTAAGCTCTAACTTGTTAAGTTTCAGTCCAAGGAAAATAGCTGCCATGGACCATTCATGTACAGTTTTTGTTTTGTTTTTAAAGCATTTTCGTAAAACTCTACACGATGATCATAATACAAACTATTTTAAATTAACAAAAACTGTACAACGCGGTTGGTCCATGGCAGAAATTTTCCTTCCTTAACTTAACTTTAAAAAACCCTGAAACTTAAAAACTTATAGCTCAAGCCACAGTGATTCTCGTGAAATTAGTATTTTTTTAAAACCCATTTCCAGGATCATATTCATTCTTCCGATGACGAGTGCTGTGACATTCGTATGGGATAAGAAGGCCGGAACGTTTGACAGGACAATGGTGGCCGGTGTGGAGTACTACCACTTTCTTACGGCATTTATTATTTCCGAAGGATTACTTATCATCGCAGAGTTGCTATTATGTTTTGGGGTCTTGATATTCCTCTTTGACTTTACAATCAAAGGATCAGTCTTCTTATCCTTCCTCCTCTCTTTTCTTCAAGGAATCACCGGCCTTTCATTTGGTAAGGTTGAGCACTTAAAATCGATAGGGATTTTTTGGAACATTGAGCTTTTAGTATAATTTTGACTGTCCAACTCTAGGCTTCCTCTTTGGAACACTGTGTGAGCATGAACTAGAGGTTTTGATTTCCATTATCGGGCTGTATATGCCGGTATTCACATCGTCAGGTAATAAAGTTGTCAATGACCTTATCAATCAGGTGATAAAATGGTTGTGCATAGATAATTTTGTACAAATCTAGGGGGTACTTGGCCCTTGGAAAGTGTTAGTGGATGGTTAAGGCCCTTTTGCGAGCTACTACCGGTGACACTGCCGTTGGAAGCCTTCAGATCAATTATCAGTCGAGATTGGGGAATAGGAGATGCTCAAGTTTGGCATGGATTTGCAGTTCTTATCTGCTGGATCTTTCTCAACTGCACTATTAGTGGAGTTGTTCATCGGAGAAGGAAATAGAATTGATATGCATCATATTAAATTACCTTGGGGTTTGTATACGAATTTTAAATATTTCTAAAATTTTATGTTGAAGCCCCATATGTACAACATATATTAAAATAGAATTAAATAATAACAGCGATTCTTTTAAATTAAATTACTTGGGTTTAGTTAATTCGTGAGGCTTAATTTAACACTGTAACATTTTACTTAAGTATTCTGGTTAAAACCGAAATCTACAGGAGCATAATTAACACGACCCACCGAAAATGGATTCCAAAGTCTCAAATAGAAAAAAATAGCATTATTTTCTAATGATTTGTACATTTATTGTTATCAAACCACAATCTCACCTCCTCGTAATAAGTTGCTTAAAACAATCGTAAGTTCAGGAAAAAACGCTCATTTACCTACAACAAACCGAGCACAATCTCTAATCTTAAAAAAATATTAAATTTTGGTATTACTATTACCAATCTTTAAAAAAACAGCTCCTACCAAGCGGTTTGTATAATAATCGCTGAATTACATAAAGGTATCATTGCGATAACTAAAAGTACCTTGTTAGCACTCTCTGGCCTTTCCCCTACGGTTTGCATTTATTTATTCCCACTCGTCACACCTAAGTTTAAAAATTACAAAAGTTAAAATTTCTTTAGATCGACCTTAAAAAAATTTATACTACAAAATTCATAGTGGGTTATTTTTATGATTGATAAAATGGATTTCGTTAACAGTATTGCCTTCATGTTGCAACTTTAAATATGTTATGGATAAGAACATTTTAAAACACTAGCTCAAAGACGCCGTAAGTGAGCATGTTTATCCCAGACAGACAAAGAGGCCTTCAAAATCATGATTTAAAATTTAAACTCTACGCAGAGCTAAAAAAACAGCATTGACTGGTCTGGATTTAATTAGCCAAGTTAATTATTTCTTGCCGTTTTGAATGAACCTCAAAGCTGCTTCTAAACTAACTCCTGGAGGACCTCTGAAATGAGAAGTAGATTTTCAAAAGTCTCACGGTATTATTTCCTCAATCCTCTTGGTTGTTTCCACAAGAATGAAGTTATCCCCCCAAAGCCTTGTTTTCATGTTGGAATTACGAATGAGAGACAGTTCTCAATCCCCATACCTCCTTAATCCAGTCTACTATGTCTAAATAACTCCATTACCTCAAGAATTAAATAATAACAATGCAATGCCAATCTCAATCATCTACAGCCCTGAAATAAATCCAAAAGCATCCTCGCCATAATGACTCTCTCACAGGTAGATAAGCATCTCTGTAGAGTACACAAGCCCCCTCGAAATGACCAATTAAATAACAAATTGGATTTGTAGATGATTCTGCAGGTATTTTCTATAGAGTAAAATCCCTGAATCATCTTACCATCCTTTGAAGAAACTGGTCAAAAAATCCCCATACAATACAGCCACAATCAAATTAACAAAGTAATGGTGACCACGATTTTTTTTATAGGGAAGCCCAGTGTTGCATCCCAAGTCAACAGACTACGTCAGAGAAAGTCTCGTTCTTGTTGAAAGAGATTTCATGATGTACTTAGTGGGCTCATTTGCATATTAAGATGTGTGCACAGAGTTGATTTACAGATCCCTTTGGATGTCCAAATTTGTGTTCAAAAAATGATAATGATTAAGCCTCTAGCTACCGTTCTCCATTTCCCAAATCTCCACCCCCTTGCGTTCCAAGTTGTATGTACAGGGTGTTCCTGGCTATTGTTAAGTTGTTTTAATTGAATTTTATAGAGACCTCTTTTTTTTAATCGGTTTGTTTTTTAAACGTCTATGGTATAGAAGGATAACAGGAAGGGTTCATGAATTTTATCTGATGTCGTGGAAAGGGCCATAGTCATAAGGGTCGGAATAAAACCATGTAAAATTTCCTTCCCATCTGGTCTAATGCTAATTTTCTGTAAAAATGTTTCTACCTTTACGGGCCCTTCCATGACCTCACAAAAAATGCATGTACCTTTTATTCTATTAGATTCTCAAAAAACGAAACCGCTTCAAGATCGGTCGAACAGTTGTGTAGAACATTAAATTGAAAGAACAGCC
Organism: Agrenia bidenticulata; assembly: GCA_034694785.1. Lineage (NCBI taxonomy): Eukaryota > Metazoa > Arthropoda > Collembola > Entomobryomorpha > Isotomidae > Agrenia > Agrenia bidenticulata. The sequence continues at coordinate 6,633 of JAQFYM010005536.1, forward strand.
CAATGGCTTGCAACACCCTGTACACATCAAAAGAACTAGTCAATATTGGTTTGGATAAAACTCGATTATAATAACTCGATCGGCCTGAAAGTATGAAAGAAAAATGATTACAAATGATAATGCATTATTTAAATTGTTGAGTAATAAATGCCACGAGATTTCATAAAAATAAAATAAAAAGTCCAAGGTACCAATCCCCCCAAAGAGTTAACTAACGCCATCGAGGTAAATTGGAATCGTTTTTTTTAAATACATATCTTCACAAGACTTGTGAAGCAAACCGACTTGAAGTCCTTCACCATCGTCCATACCAATTCCTTGAGATTCCATTTACTGTGTTGCAGTGTTGCAATAAGAAGTTCAGATAGGTAAGTTCATGTGTGTGTAACCCAGGAGTGTCTAATGAGATCTTGATTGACCTAATGAAGGGCATCCATGTGTAACTTCCCTCTCTCACAGTTTCGATTAATTACCTTATCAAAAAACAGAAAAACATCCCTGTGCCAGAGTACCCCTAGCACATACTAAAAATGCCGGGCCCAAGCTGTTGAAAATATTTCGATTCCCACAGAAAAACTTTAATTTATTTACGTATAAAGAATATCAACTTCCTTTTCGCCCTTTCAGCAGCCCCTCTTTGAGTGTTGACTATCCAGATTGTAATCTAGAAATATGAGGATGTTTTGTAATTAAAATGATATTGTTGATACATATGTTTTCGTTGGTACTGGTGGACGGGATAGGAGACCCTTCACACTTGGGTACTTGATACTCACTGCAATATCAAGGATAAGCTCATGTTATCTTATTAAGTGTAGAATACACGGATAGAGAAATACGCATGTGGTTCATATTGATTTCTACATAAAGACTTGACAGAGATCCAATTGCCAATGCGGGTTACCTTGGGTATCGATTATCCTTTCAAAAAATTACTTGCCTACATTTTTTTGGAATCCAGAACTGGTTCTCCCTGGATTCCCAGGACTTGTATCTCGTATCATATGTTTGTGTAGATACAATGTTTATTACACCCATTGCAAAATCCAATGCCGAAATATTATCATAATCTTTGAACATAGAACCAGCTGCCTTATCAAAGTCATCAATACAAACCTAGTCATTGCATTGGTACGCAAACGAGTCCAGGGTGTCATAAAAAAAGTCCTAACAGCTAACGCACCAGAACCCTCTTGGATTGTTTGATTCTACATGTGGCTCCAATTGTTGAAGAGGTCTCTAGAGAAGAAGAACCGGTCTGGATAACCCAAAATGATAAATTTATGAATCTCTGCCCATCGCTGACCACTTGTATGTGAAGATGTCCAAAGTTCTTGTACTACTCCCAACTAACTGAATCCATGCAGAAACCACCACCACCCATTTTTTCCAAACCAGAACAATTTAGTATATCAATATAGAAGAAGAATATGAGAAAAGTGTGAGCCATGAGAATAATAATATAATGACGTTCGTAGTCCCTAGTAGTACAAGGGGATGCAAAAAGTTGCAATTCCTCTGTTGTTCATGATTACGCATTCATACCCCATGCTCAATGTACATTGTCCCTGTCGAGTTCCCCAAGTCCATGAAGAATGAGCAGAAGAACCTTGCAATCAAATTAACACGAGCAGGTAAAAAAAACTAAAAGGAATTGGTACATCCACACTGTGAGATAACTCCTGTTAGTAATACATACGTATCTCCATTCTCCATTCTGAGCTTGGACGCAGATACTGGAGACTGACCCTTCCAGACTGTCTTATACACTTGAGCTTGTACGAAAAGATATCGGATTAGCTAATGATCGAGATAACACTGCTCCGGTATCGAATAGTGAGGGCTGAGTGCTGATTGTGATTCGGTCGTGAAAGCAGAGTTTTTTTCAACACTTTGTCAAAAGCTTTGTTAATTTGTTGTGTGTATTGATCCATGCTGATAATTTCTCTGATCTGGGTTGCACAGGAAATACAAGATTGTTTACGACTTAGTGGATTCTGAGAAAAGTTAATTAGAGGATAGCTCATGTTCTCATAAGGTTTTGTAGTGTGCCCGAGATTTTGGTGATAGTTTTAAAAGTGGGATTTTCGTGATTGAATCGGGTATCCTGTAATATGGAGGTCGGACCCGTTGCTCGGTAAGTATGGATTTTTTTGTATTATTGGAGATGATTCGATGGCACTAAATAGTCGATGGAGTCTTGGAGATAAGGAACAGATATTGAGATTGCATATTTGACCCGGAATTGTTTAGAAACCCTACGGGTCAGAATCATCTGACATTAAATGTACCCAGTGCGAATACCCCCCGTGCCAAAGCTGCTCCTTCCCCCAGCTATTCAGAAGCGCCTGGAGTGCTGGTCACAAACGGAGTTAAGGCTTATGGAAAACGAGCGCCGGTATTGAGCAACTTTAATATGAATGTCCCTAGGGGTACCATGTACGTTTCATTGTTTAAAGCTATCAGACAGTTTAGATTATCATTTGAAATCTAACTTTACTAATATCCCTTCATTTATTCAGTTACGGTTTGCTCGGAGCTAGCGGCTGTGGGTAAGTAATTTAAGAACATTTTACTACTAAAGCCAACGGTTAGATTTGGGACAGAGACGAGTTAGCAATTTTATTTGATTGTAATTAGAAAAACCACCATCCTATCTTGTGTCGTTGGGCTGAGTAAGCTTGACTCGGGTGAGATATTGGTCTGTGGTGCCCGACCGGGGACAAGGGAGAGCGGAATTCCCGGACGCCGGATCGGGTACATGCCGCAAGTACGAAACATTACAAATTGATACTTTTTTTAAAACCTGTGCCACAGGTGTGCTTGACTTAAAATATGTTAATCAAAGCTGGCTTTCAAAAACTTAACTATCGTTGTGAAATGTTAACAGGACATTGCCTTGTACGGGCAATTCACAATCAAAGAAATTCTCCAGTATTATGGAAGGATTTATGGATTGACCCAAGATGAGATTCAACAGCGAATGGAGTACCTTTCCGGGTTTCTTGATTTGCCTCCTTCGGACAGAATTATCGGTTCTCTTAGGTAAATTGAAGGGATTCAACTGTTATACGGTTTACTAAGGGTTTAATGTTGTATTAACAAATTTTTAATGACTTCAGTGGGGGACAGCAAAGAAGGACTTCCCTTGCAGTGTCACTCGTTCACCAGCCAGAACTTTTGATTCTTGATGAACCTACTGTCGGAGTGGATCCTCTAGTTCGAGAAAAGTAATCACAGTTTCAAAAAAAAATAAGTTCAGCTATTTTAGGTTACTTGCTAATTAGGAATGGTTAATTACTCTAGAATTTGGGAACATCTTGTGAATCTAGTGAAAACCAAGCGCACCACTGTCATCGTCACAACACATTACATTGAAGAAGCTAGACAAGCTCATAATGTAAGTCTAGCGTTATGAATTAGTTAAGGAATCGGTCAAGTTAAAGTGTCTCAAAGGAAGCTTGTGAATTCAGGTAGGATTAATGAGAAACGGGAGATTATTGTGTGAGAAAGACCCGAACGCTTTGCTCATCGAACACAATGCGGAACTCCTGGAAGATATCGTCCTCAAGCTGTGCAAAAAAGATAACCTCGGCCTAATTCCTGAGGGAATACCCGGGGACGAAGTCTCCCGGGCACTCTCAGAAATGTCCTTCTACAATGGGAAAAAGGGCCTGTCCATGGGCAAAGCTCCTGAGCCTTCCATAGCTGGAGACCGGAGTCCGATCGTAGGGCTAAAGTTCAAAAGGAGATTTACCCAAGACAACATGATGAGCCAGAACCAATCCATGGCAAGTCGAAGACAGTCAGTGGTGGTGATTGCGGAGAATGCCCATCATGATCTGTCCTCCAAAGGTGATCGTATTCGAGCTTTGATTGTAAGGAATTACATTTCCTTCTTCAGGAATTACATGTAAGTTGATTAACACACCATAGTTAGCCCAATAATTAAACCCGACTAATTAATTTAATGGCTTTCGTCCGTAGCTTTGTGGTAGGAGTCCTTTTAATCCCTGTCATTCAAATCATCATTGCCAACTACGTAATCGGATACGATCCCAAGCACATGAATTTTGGACTACTCAATCATGAAGTTTCAAACATAAACGGTACGGACATTTGCCCAGAGCAAACGGGTTGTCTTGCGGACGGACTCAGCTGTAAATACGTGCATCAAATACCGGAAGAAAGTATCAAAATGGTAATGAAAAAGTTTATTAAAAAATTATTATATACAAACCACCATCTGCAAATCCACTCATGAAACATATAATACGAAATCCCCCAGAGGAGAGTTTACTCAGATGAACAAGCTCTTGAGGAAATTCATCAAGGGAATATCTGGGGCTACATGACAGTTCCGGCCAACTACACCCAACACATGGCGGACAGGGCCTTGAGCAAGAACTTTGCCGAAAATGCCACCCTGGACGGAACGACTCTGAGCTTTAAAATGGACATGTCTCGTAAGTCATGATAAAATCTTGGCACCCTTCTCCTTCCGTTTAACTTGCTGTTTTATGATATATTTAATATAAACAGACTACCTCGCCGGAGCCCTCCTTACCAAACAGTTTTACGAGAATTTCCAGAAATTCATCCTACAAACGGCTGTGGATTGTGACAGTAACCCAAGAGTGGCCGACATTCCCATTCAAGTTAGTAATTTATATATAAGTCATCACAGAGTTTAATTATTTAGACTTGTAATTTACGGATTTCACCTTGAATGTTTGTTTTTTGTGCTCAACAGTACAGAACACCAATTTACGGCTCCCTCGAAACTGGTTATCAAGAATACATAGTTCCAGCCATGTTGCTCTTGTAAGTTTTCCTTTGCCCCACATTCCATTCAAATTGAGAATGTTATTTCAAGATTTCTCATTCCAACTACAATAGGGTCTTATTTTTCGTCCCATTGGCTTCTGGTGGAATCGCTTACATCCAGGACAAGAAACAAGGGACATTGGACAGGTCAAGGGTGGCTGGTGTGACGACGTTTGATGTCTTAATCGCTTTCATGGTCACCGAGGGCTCCCTCATTGTTTTCCAGACACTTTTCTCCTACATCGTTCTCATCTTTGGCTTCAGCTTGAATATCCAAGGGTCCTCCGTTTTATTCTTGATCATCTGTCTCCTCACGGGCATTACTGGGCTCTCCCTGGGTAATTTTTATCTCATCGTTTAAATCGTGTTGAGAAAAGTGGTTTTTGAGCATGATGTAGTAATAAGGGATGTTAAAACCAGGTTTCCTAATCGCAATGATTGTTGACGAGGAAATGGAGGCGGTTATTATTGCCCTTGGACTCTACGCACCGATCATGATATTATCAGGTAAGTTGTTAAAGTTAGCTAAGCGTAGCAGAGTGCTCTAAAAAAACCCTGTGCACAATCCATGAAGATTCTTAAGACGTGTTTTATTTTGGAAACTTATAGGAATCATCTGGCCACTGGAAGGGGTTAATATTATCGTTTCAATCATCAGTCACATACTTCCTTGTACTTTTGCCACGGAAGCGATTCGATCGGTCGTAAGCCGAGGATGGGGATTCACACACCCACATGTCTGGCCTGGTAAGTTTTTTTTAAATTTTAACAGTGATTAAGGTTTTAATTGTAATTCTAATTCCAAGGGTTTGCCACCTTGGCTGGGTGGAGTGTGGCCTGCTGGATTTTGACGGCTTTGGTCCACAAATCCAGGAGTAGGTAAGGAGGGGGTCATCATCATCATTGAGTAATAATAGAGAAACATCTGTATTAAATAACAAAGATATTAGTTCCTTAAACATTTCGCAAGCTTGTATTATGTTAAGTTTTTTTTGAGGTTTGCTCATGACACTTATGGCCACAATAAAGTACCTTGTATTATTTATCCTACTACTGCCACCACTTGTTTCTTTTAAATCCATATCTTTCTAGTACATATCGTGTTTGGATAATTAGCTGTTTTCGTCAAACTAGATCTTCACAAGTAAGATTGTCTCTAGTAAAATCTAGGTGTTGGACATGAAGCTAGGGGTCTACAGGTCCATTTATGGACGGCTGGGGATAAGGAAGAGTAGATGTTTTCGACGGTATCATAGCTAAATTGTAGCCTACTTAGTTAACCTTAGTCTGGTAAATCGAATGAGGTATTCAGCTTTAAATTTTGTCCCGGATATTTGGAGGATTAGCAAAACAGACCGACAGACAGACAGACAATTTTAGGTATTATTGTATTGTATAACCTTTATTTTTAGTGTCATACATATCCGTTCAAACAAATAAATCTGGTCTCCCACAGGTGACACAAAATTAAGATTAACGTAATCTAATTACTAACTAATGAAACTAAAAGTCCGAATAAATAAATTACAAAATTTCATCCCTCATCATAAATATTTTCACGAATGTTTTTATGCGATCTGCATGAGACGTAGGACAACGGGACTCGGTAAATTCGTACCGGAAAATACATACCCGGAAAATTCATACCCGGTAAATACGTACCCATGGTAAA
>JAQFYM010005537.1:0-13129 GCA_034694785.1 Agrenia bidenticulata
GGACATTCACCCCTCCTCCGGGGTCAATATTTAAGGGGTAGAATTAACATTAATAAGGGGTGCATTAATTACCACCCCTGAATTGCTGAGTCGATGAACAATAGTGCCGGAGCAGAATATGCTTACTGCTTGGACGCATTTGGACCAATTCCGGCTTTCTTGTTCTCATGGGTATCGACCATGTTACTGAAGCCAATTGAATTGGCAATCCTATCTCTGACTTTTGCCCAATATTTGGTCCAGGCTTTCGTCGATTTCCAAGCTCCAGTCGATTCAATCAAAATCGTGTGTCGTGTGTCTATCTCTCATCGCAATCGGTGAGTTCCTAATAAATATTCATTTACCCGATTACACACATATTTATTGAGAATCCTATTCATTCTCCTCCAGTTCTTCTCCTCTTCATCAATTGCTACAGTGTGAACCTCGCGACAGGAATACAAAATGTATTCACTGCTGGAAAGCTTGTAGCAATTGTTCTCATTTGTATCGGGGGAATCTGCAAGTTTTCTTCCGGAGAACACGCGACGACAGATTTCGGATTTTCTGGTACTGAGAAAAGTGCAGGGATCCTAGCCATGGCTTTCTACAGTGCGTCCTGTTAAGTTCAGTGTAATATAGACTTTTCACTTGAGTCACTTGTATCTAATTGGAACGTTGAGTTTTTCAGGAGCTTCGATGGATGGTGAGTTACTGACCCTTAAAATAAGAATCGACTCTTACTTTGCCTTGGTGAATGACGTTTCTCATCGTGTTTTTGTAATCAGGAACAACTTGAACTATGCGGCGGAAGAGATCAAGAATCCCGACAAGTATGATGTTGTAGTAAAACTTGATTAAGCCTACCTTTAGAGTACATATTATCTCTAATGACAGAAATCTGCCCCGATCTATCATCTTGGCAATTCCGTTAGTGACCGTTTGCTACATTCTTATCAACGTGGCATACTTGTTTGTGATGACTCCGCAAGAAATCATTAGCACCCCGGCTGTTGCAGTGGTAACTATTTCATTGACATGATCCTTGTAAGTCAAATGTGGTCTAAATTCCATGTCCCTTTTGCCCCGACAGACTTTCGCTAATAAAATTATAGGGCACTGGCAAGGGTACTTTGGTTGGATTATTCCTCTGTGTGTCGCTATTTCAACTTTTGGTGCAGCAAATGGAACTTTGTTTGCAGCTGGGAGGTAAGACATGCGGGGAAAACTTGACAAGTCAACCTAATACCCGTCGAAAATATTTACAGGATTAAGGTCGTGGCATTAGAATACCCGATTTCTTATTAATAATGCATTGCAATTGTCACTCAGGGGCATATTGGTGAAATTAACACTTAATTAGTTGTATAATGAAAATGAAACTATTCGAAATTCTTGCCTCAGGTTGTGTTTGCAACGAGTCGTGAAGGACAGTTCTCCGAAGTACTCTCCTTCATTCACATCCGATGATTCACTCCAGTTCCGGCCCTTATCTTTGACGTAAGTTGATTGCTGGGGGGGGGGCAAGATTAGATAGCTATGTTTTTTAATAAATTTTCAGGCGTTGATTGCAGCAGCAATGGTGATAATTGAGAATATCGGATCCCTCATTGATTTCTTCAGCTTCACTGCTTGGATTTTCTACGGCGGTGCAATGTTGGCGGTAATTGTGCAGCGATACACGCGACCTGATGTTCCCCGTCCTTATAAAGTACGGATTTTGAGATATCAAAGTAATGCGATTATTTAAAATTGTGGATTACCTCAGGATTGATTTATATTTCCAGGTACCTATTGTATTCGCGTATATTGTATTGATACTATCAGTCTATTTGGTAGTTGGTCCAATCATTGATAATCCACAACTAGAATATCTGTATGCTACTATGTTCATTGTGGCCGGGCTGATCTTCTACCTCTACGTTCCATTCGTTCATTATCAGCTCAGCATTAAATTTATGGGTAAAGTTTACATACGAGTCCTCAGGATTAACATTGAAAACTTTGAGCACTGATGATAAATATATTTGTTTACAGTTCCGGTGAGTACTTTCATTTTCCTACAAAAATTACTTTTGGTGGCCCCGCCGAACAAATTCATTGAAGCACAAATCATAAAATCACAAGTATTAATGTAATATTTACATCCGAAATTTATTGGGACATTTCAAAATTAAATGATCGGGAAAATATTGATGTCGGTCAACGATACAATCTGGTAATTTAATACCAATTAAACATGTTGCAGTAGTAGTTGCACATTCGGGTCAGTGTAATAGTGACGATAATGAATGTGTCGATCTGTCGATAGGGCACATTTACAAATTTCTTGATTGGTTTGTTATTTGCAATATATTTAAATTAATATATATTTTGATAGCATTTAATGCTCAAAGTAATCAATTCTCGACAAGTGTATAATTAAACATTTCCATGTAATATTTTTGAAAGCATATCTGACCGCGTCTTATAGAGATGATAGTGTTAACTGGATTTGTAACATTTGTAACTTATAAAATATTCCCGATTCCACCCAAAATATCAGTTCAAGTTATTGAGTTGAATCCAACAAGTATTGCAATTTTGGGAATGACTAGTTCAGACTCAGACTCTAATTCAGCTTACATAGGGGGTTTTCTTATAGAAAGGGTTACCGTAAACCTCAATCATGAGACGCATCTTCTATGAATGAGTTGAGCTTGTGATTTAGCAGTAAGTTGATCCTCACACGATAGTATAGTACGATATGAATAATAAACCATTTTTTTCGTCTTTCATGACGGAATATGATGACCACCACAACCAGTACAACCGCATTTCTATCTTCTATGTACTTTTCTGTCTTCTCTCACTTAAAAAAAATCCTCTTGATTCATCTATCTTTTTTGTATTAGTTGCTGGCAACTGGAGACAATGCATACCGACCGGGTCGATGTATCTCTGTACATGTACATGGTTTACTATGATGAAGTTTTTGCTAAGCCAGCCAGAGATGATTCCCATTTTTGTAATTCCTCAGCACTGTAACACGTACATGTTTTTGATTAATGAGAGGCATTAGCTGAAAATTAAATTGTATTCATCCCCCTCGGGTATCCCTGATTGATTACCCACATTATAAAATTGTGCCTGAAAGCATGGACATTTGCAGTTGGTACTTAAAAAGGTGGATGAACTGTTGTTACCCGGCTCAAAATTCAGATTCAGAATTTCTGAAAAGCTCTAGACGCCACCGATACCAATAAACGATACTTTTTCTTAGACATTACTACGACGTGGACCATCCTGGAAGGCCCAAGTGAAGGGATTCGTTTACCGGAAGTCGTGTAAGCATTGACCAGGGGTGACGTCACAAGTGTGTCTAGTAAATATCATAAACGGTTTCACCACTCGTTTCAGATAATCCAATTAGCATAAGCGGCATAATCCTTTTTCAAATCCTACATTACCCCATTTACACTAGTTTGGAGTTGTGTGTTCGAGAAACCATGACCCTGAACGTTGAAAAGTTGATGATAATTAAACAAGGTGTTCTACCTCTCATGAGTACATAGACAGCACACCAAGCACATCTCTCTGAACTAGACTATCAATGAATCCACCACCACCAACTCATTGAGGTAAACCCGAGGGATATAAAAAGATAAAAATTATTGACCAATTCACAGTCCATCCATCAAAAGAGGTTAGAGTTTGGTGAGCTGGGTGCTAATCTGTGTGATAAGCTCCATAATAAACATCCCTCATGCTTCTCCTCTAGATCGAGTTAAAGGGATGATTGTCAGTGGGTGTGGTTTTGGTTTATAATATTTGTGAATGGCAGTAATGGCACTGAATGCTGTTGTAAAGGGTTGAGTAGAGTGGATTAGAGCTGAGACTGCACGACTGGTGAGAGGTAGAGAGGTGTGTATTAGAGGGTGAGAGGGATTATCTGGCCATTGTGGATCACAGAGACTAAACTGGGAGAGGTAGAGGGAGAAACGTCTTGGGGCTTTACATTCCTTTCTTTAATTTCTACATTTCTCTTTAGCTGATGTTGTTAGTGATGCTGTGGTGATGGTCTGCACACCTCACCCCTTTCTCATTAAGAGTCTTAGTTAGGTTGGCAGGTAAAGTTGGTTGGTGGTGCTGTCCATGCCAAATTCCGGTTCGAGAGATGCATTTAGGTGAGGGGCAGCCATTTTGGTAGCTGTTCATGGACAGGTGAGTCCATGAGACTTGTGCTGACTGACCTCTGTGACCCAGACAGGACGGACGTCCACGTAGCCAGTGACCCCTATTTGCTCAACATATTCAGACTCCCAGGACACAGTGGGTGCCGGACTATGGGAACCTAGGCGGACATAGAAGAAGAAGGAGAATAGAGAGAGGACAGAGGAGTGAGAGAGAGAGCGGTGAGGGTGACAGGATCCAAACACATTTTCACTCTCTAGCAGTGTTCGTCGCCACTCTCTTTCGTCACCAAATTGGAGGAGTGTGACGGGACTAATTGATTCCAAACTTTTGACACTAAGTGAGAGTTTCGTGAGCAAGGTCTAGTGTTCTTGGATGTGGTGGGATGCATGAGATGAGAGGACGGATAATGGCGGACAATAAAAGACGATACTTTGAACGGGACTCGAGGGAGAAGGAGGCAGCCAACAGTGAAAGTAGCAGTCGACAGTCCGGTGGTGGTGGGGGACAGTCCAAGGAGCCCAATTATGATGAGCCCCCCAACTCCAGACTCTTCATTCTTTGCGGACGTAATGTTGCAGAGGAAGAGCTCCGGGGGGCTTTCGACAACTTCGGAACTATCAAGGAACTCTGGATCGTCAAGGACAAGCTGTCTGGAGAGTCCAAAGGTCGATTATTGAAAAATGTGTTCATCATATGGAGTTCTTGTGACTAAACTGGGATTTTTTTAATTATAGGAGTGGCCTATATTAAATACGCCAAGACGTCCGAAGCAGCCGTGGCTATGGAGGAAATGAATGGGAAGTTTATTGGGAACAATGCCAAGTCCCTTAAGGTGCTCATTGCAAGCAGTCGGGACCAAGGCTCTAAGCGAGAGGTTAATGAGGAGGAACGACTTCTCAGGCTTTTTATTATTGTCCCAAAGTCAAAGTCAGAGGCGGACTTGAGGGACCACTTTGCTCAGTTTGGGGACGTGGAGCACTGCAATATCGTCAGAGACAGAAATACCAAAGAAAGCAAGGGATACGCATATGTCAAGTTCTACCGGTCATTATAATACCGATTTATTTTCACATTTGAATACCCACTTGATATGCATTGTATATTCCTTATTTGAATTGTATTTTCAGGATATCACATGCTGCAAAGGCTTACGAGGGTTGTGACAGAACTTTTAAGCCCGTATTTGCGGACCCCCGCCCTCAAAAACAATTCGGTGGAGATGATCGTTACAGTAGCGCCCATGGATCCACAACTGGTCCATGTAAGAATTATTATTTACAATTGCATAATCAGTATAAATTAGTGTGACGTCATGAAATGAGTGGGAGTCAGTACCAAATTTAGTAGATAAGGCTTCAAATTCAAACAAGTTTGCTTGTCACTTTTTCAGGTTTTTAGATATACTGATTACTCGAAATGATTGAATATTGAATTATATTATTCTATTTTAGATGATTTACATGAATATGCAGTAGAGCATCCGTATCAGACGATGATCAATCACGGTCATCAGCATAGTATTCAGCAACATCAAGAGTCTGCATCTAGACTTACAATTATAGCCAATGGAAATCTGAATCAAGATCAGCTCTGGAGATTATGCGACTTCTTCCCTGGCCTTGACTACTGTAACGTAAGACATGATCAGAAAACCCGACAGTGTTATGCCACAGTGGTTTACAACTCTCCTCAGTCGGCTGCATATGCCAAGGAAAAACTACATGGATTTGAATATCCCCCGGGTCACAGACTCATTGTTAAATTTGAATCGACCCAAGAAACAAACATTCGTTCAGGTATTTATTGTAAGATTATAAACAAGAAATTTCTCCAATATGGATAACTTCTAATCAAGATTATTTATTACCCAGGCTCTGGAATACTTGGGCCACCATCTTCATCCGGCCGTTACAATTTAGGTCAGAATAGCATGAATGGATCTAATAGTTCTACTGCCCTTGGACCACCAATGCGGTCAGGAAATTCAATCCCTCCAGATCTTGCTTCGTTAGCAGAAACGATAGCTCAAGCCACTTCTATAATTCAAGCAGCTGGATACAATGCTGCCTCTCATCACTCGCACAGTCAGACGGGGGAGTCATATGACCCCTCGTACTGCTCTATTAAACTTCCTCCGCCTCAGCCTCTGGCTCCGATCGATTCACCAGTCCTGGAACGGTAATTAGTTTTCCCTGAAAGGACAATCCGAATTTACCTTATCTTGGTTGACTCTTAGTTGCTTTATTAATCATAATCTGTATCCGTCTGGCAGGTTATTTGTTGTGTGCCATCCCAGTCCCCCGCCACTATACGCTCTCAAAGATATCTTTGGAAGATTCGGGAACCTGATCGACATTTTTATGCTCAATGGAAAAAACTTCGGGTATGCCAAATATGCCAGCAAGCTTTCGGCTGACGATTCAAGAAATGTGAGAACGTTTTAAGAATATTATTACCATTTCTAATGATGCAAAGATCTTTTGAATGACATATTTTGAGCATTGCAGACATTGCATGGACAAGAGATATGCGGAATGAGGCTGAAAGTGTTCCCAGCGGAACCCCAGGAACAGAAAGGGGGTTCCAGTTCGAGCCCTAATCCAAGTGGAGGGGCTGCAGGGGGGCCAAACGATCAAAAATGTAAGCGTCCAAAAATGGAGTGTGATGAGCAAGGAGTTGTTTAAGTCTCACACACACCCAATAACAGGTAAACTGCATGGAAATCTACTTATTTAATTTTGATTCTGTGCTATGTTCAGGATATTAGCAAGCAAATTTATACATATCTTGATGATGAGTCTTGGATCCAGTCCGTCCGATTCTGATGTCCTAGGATACCTTTTGCGCCAATGGCCAACCAACCATACAGCTTTCAACCCCTTTGGTTGACATATTTTTTACTCATCACCCAGTGATAACTTTTATTTCCAGCTTTACAATTAACAATTACCAAAAGAGCAAAGCCCGCATGTGACCAACACCTTCGTTCTAGTTCTCGCTCTACTTATCCAATTAAGGAAATGTTTTGCCGTAGTATTTCTTCAATCCCACGACCCGTCATTCATCCGATTTTTTTCCACCAATATAGAACCACGTGGGTAATGTTGAACTTGGCGTTACTTGGAGAGGCAGGCTTCCTCTAAGCAAGTCAACTAGCTAATTTTTTAATCCAAAGCGCGCTCAAGAGGTTGATGTTTTTATATCATGCACAAAAATATTAATTAGTAAGTTGAAAAGCAGACTGATTGCCCAGATTCCAGTTAGATTTCCAACTAATTGTCCAGTATTCATTCTTACGGGAAAAGCGAAAGATGTGTTCTTACTGCTATTTACTTACTCTTATACGTCCAGCTCATATTAGGGCTTTTATTAAGTCAGGAAGGTCTTGGCCCTTTAGTTCCAATGGAAGAATAATATTATCAAATTATAAATCTATCTAGTTATCATATGAGTGTGTGTATAGGCGTGTAAGAAAGTTTGAACTGAAGTCTTGTATAGATTTTATAGAGACTGTAGGTCAGAGAGAATCAGATTAGGTTAAGGAACTACCTCAAAGAGACATTTGGCCTTTTCCAAGGGCTTCATTTCTTATGGATGAATTTTAAATTTCTTCTCTAGCCCAATTAGTGAAGAATGAAAGCATATGGGAGCTATTTTACAAAGATGTATGGGGCAGAAGGATTATATATATTCAAATGGTTGTTGAACCGAGTTAGTTGAGCCTTGAACTAGTTGAGGCTGTACATATTAGTATGTTGGGAGAAGGAAAGGTGGAAGAAGCCAGTAATAAGTACAATTGTGGGATTCTCATTTGTTGTTTAGTAATTATAGAGGAGTTAATTATTTTTGGTACGTGGGGTTTGAGAAATGTGACTGTATTTGTTTTTCTTGTGTCTGTAGATGAGTGTTGGAGACATTGACTTGAAACGATTGGCTATAAGTCTCCCTCCATTCCACGTCCTTCCTCAAACCTATCCAATTCTACAACGAATCCAACCTCACATTTCCATCCCCATTCCAAATCTGCAAACGAACTCTTTGAAATACTGATGAATGAACACAACAAGAACGTAAAGACGGGACTAGGAACCTTCGGAACGCGAACTGAGATTGACCTCGACTTGTACATCAACACACACGTTACGCAACTCGTCGATTCTGTAACAGTAGCCAAATCTACGTACTCCCACTCACTCAGGATAGATATGTGCATCGAGTTCATAGCGGATCGTCTACACGTTATTATATACCCTTTTATACATCTCATATGTCCGTTTTATCTTTTTCGATCTTCCGGACAAAATTAATGAATATTAGATGTGCACAGTGACTGCTTAGTAGTGGTCGAGATTGTTATAGGGAACAGAAGTAGTTGACAACGAAACAGACCTTTCTCAGTCTTGATAGGTTCACTTAAGTAATTAAAATTATGAATTGACGAATCGAGTATTCTTGACTGGCATAGTGGAAATGCTTTATCATGGGCCAAGGGAGGTCAGTAAAGAAGAGAATGTTCTCCTCATTATCCAACACTTTCAAATCCAAATCAAAGAAATAGGGTCAAAGTGGACATTGTGTATGATGTCCAGCTCGTTAAAGCTGGACAATTTCTGAAAGAGTGGAGAATGAGTAGATTGTGATGTACGTGGTGGTTACTAGGCTAGAAGTAGTAAAACAAATAGGCTTTCGTAGTTATAAAAATAGGAGATATTTTATAGCGTATATAATTTTATCTTTCTTCTTGGTAAATATTAATTTTAAGTGTGTCCAGCATAAGATATTTTAATCCCCATCCTCTATTTCGCCATTTGAAATAAATGGCAGTCAGTTTTTGAATTTCAGAAGAGATAGGGTGACCTGTCCAAGCAAGACAATCTCTCACAACTGACGCTGGACAAATATAAATCCCTAACTAGTATTAGCACATAATGTGAACAAATCAATGAAGCTTAAAGATATAAAAGGGCACATATTTCTGTACATTTTTTGTATATCTCGTACATGGAATTATTTTTGCCACTGGACGTGACATTAAAGTATATATTGAGGGTGGAGGGATTAACTTTAGCCGATTTCGCACTCTTTACACCTTTTGCCCACACAAACAATTAGATATTATTATCATCATGTATCACTTACTCTATCAGTACATAAATTGAATGATATAAAAGGCGTTTGATTCTCCCCTTTTTTACTAGCATCCCTAAAAATATTCATATCCTTAATTTTCAAAAATATTAACAATTTAACTGCTGAGTCTGCCTTCATAGAGTCTTATCTAATCGAATTACATTGAAGTTAAGTATTTTAATCATTCCCCGTCCCATACAATTACTGACTACAGTCCACGAAGCTGACTAATTGACTTTAAAAGCTCATACAGACTACCAAAATTCCAATCTCATTGAATTTAAACAGAATTACATTCAGTTTAAAGGTTCACTTGAATATTCATAATGGTACTAAAATAAATATCATATAAGAACTATCTTCGCAGCGCAACGACCCACTTTTTCACTCACTCACTTCATTGTTGAGCTTGAATTTTGATTTTTAATATTTTTCCATACCTGAAATCGTTGCGTTGGGAAAGAGTTTAATGAACTGCATTGGGCTCAATATTTTCAGTATATAAGATAGCCAGGTGCGATGATTTTATTTCATGTCCTCATAATAAGTTGGAGGCAGATAGGCAAAAGCGTGCTACGCGTCATTTAAATTTTAAATACTCAAAAACAGAGGGTGAGAAGTACGATTTTTTTTCGAGATGACCAATATTTATACCAAATTTTCTCTTACTAAATCCATCAGTCCAAATTCATTGAGAATGCGAAAAGAGGGCTAGCTTTTAAAAGCATTTCACAGTAAGAATTTTTTTAGAATTCCAGATGTTTGTACAGCTACGCAAGAGCTGGTTTCAAATTGTTTGTGCTCAAGGGCTTTTTACTTGTGAGGTTCGTCAGTGTAAAAGAGATGCTTATATACCTAATACAATGTTTTACAGTTCTTCCTTACAATGCAATATTAACCATTATACAATGATGTTATCCGTTTCAATAAAAGCCAGTGATACAGTTTCCTGTCTAGTATTTATTTCCGCATTTAGAACCGCATTGTTTCGTATTATTGAACTTTTCAACATGCATATCCACACATGATCAAAAGAATCATGATGGGTGAAGTAATAGACGGAATCAGTCAGGGGAAAGCCCATTATACCTTGTATTGAAGAGTCTTGACCACTCAACCGTCACATATGGCGTAATTAATTAAAGCCAAAGTAGTTTAGTAACTTCGTCAGGTTTGCTTTTGTTCCTTTTCACAACCCCGAGATGTTGGAGTTCACCCAGTGCTTGCCGAAATCTTAACCTGCAATTTAAAATATGAGATTTTTTAGGCTACCCCGTTTATGTCCCTATGTAAAGGTACAGGTCATAGACGGGCGTGGGGGCACTTCAGCTCAAAGGTGGGAGTGAAAGGCAAGAGGGAAAGGTAGCTTCTGACATTCTCATCTTTGGTAAAGGTTTCATTCTAAATATTACCTAACTAGTAAATCAAATAAACGCAAACATACAAACACAAACCAGATGATTCCTCAGACTTCTTGGTACCATTTCTTTTTCTCGTTTCTACGAAAGAAGCGAAACTCTCATAAATAGAATTTATGTCTACTTTTTTAGCCATCTGTTCCTGAAGCAACTTGAAAAGGATGGAAGTATCAGGCAAATTGGAATCAATCGATGTAGCTTCTGTTTCTTTGCAGCAATCACACTTGACAAAATTCAATTATTCAGACGAATTTTCTTGAAATGCAACAATGCTAATTTTATTTAACTACCTCCAATATGGCTCCAGGAATGCGTAGGGCTGATACGATGTCTGACTGGGGATGGGGCGAGAAGAGTGATTTTAACACTGTTAAATTCTGATACACAAAAACCTATTTCGAACAAAGAATTCAAAGGCAAAAGAAAGAAAGAACAATGTGTCAGTGGGTTGTTAGGAAAATTTAAAACATTAATTTGAGGCTAAAAATGCTTACTCCTGATCCCGGTATTGAAGACAATGGTTTTAAGTATTTCTTCATTGTCTCTCTAATAAACATGGCAAATGAACTCTTGATATTATTAAATCCTCCATCTACTTTAGATGTAAGTATCTTCTAAAAAAAATCACGAGGATTTAAGAAAAAAAACCGAAAAATTCAGTCACTGAAAAGATTGAATTATTATTATTTTTGGATCTGCAAATCGTCACCTTCTGTAAATCCCGTAATTTCGTTATTCCTTTGAAGGAAATCTCATTTTTTTCTTCTTTTTCAACTGGGATTTGATCTTCTTCAACTTGCTTTTGGAAATCGAGAAATGTACCAACAAAATCAGGGATCGTTTCTGGCCAAGCAGCTCCACTCTTTTCTTTTTTGTTTCTAAAGACTAAAACAATACAATTTCGAGGAATGAGAATGAGTAGTCCAAACCCAATCATACAGACAAGTTTGCGTACCCTGCATTTCTTGGATTGAACGTTTTAGCATTTCCAAAGTAGTTGATTTTGACATGAGGTTTATATCTTTAAGCATCAACTCGAGTTGACTTTCAGTTTCTTCTGTCGGTTCAAAAAACGATCCTGTAGCACATTCAATGTAAAGTTCCCGAAACTGTCATACATCAAGATTATAATAATATATTCTGTGACAACAATTCCATCGAAAAGTTATTTCGTATTTTATTAAGGGCTACTTACATTAGCAAAAAACGAATCAGCAGAAATTTTTCTTTTAACACAATGCAGAAGATTTAGGACAATCGACCACTCTTGCATACGAAGTTGTGTTGTCTTAATTCTTTCCTAAATTTACATCAAACACAAATTCACATTTACATATTCTGATATTGATGAATTGCCAAGCAATTAAACTCATTAAGAATACACCAACAGGTCAATAACATATTATACAATGCTCTAACGCGACTAGTTTGTAAAATCATGAGCTTCGACCGGTTTCTGGTTGATGATTTAATGAATAAATTTGTCAATAAACATAGGTAATAATAATATGCTAAATGCACTAAGTTATACCTTAATTTGGATTTCGGTGACCACCGAATCTTTCCCTTTATTCGCTCGGCCTTTTAATTGATGCTGACAACCAGCTGTTTCTATCATAGGCTCATAACTGGTTCTTAGTACCTCAGAAGACATCGAAGTTTTAGAGTCCCAGGCAACATCGTTTGTACAGAATATGCTTTCGGCCTTTTGGAAGTGATCCATTAAGCAAATCTAATACATAATTTAGGGTAATATATTGAAAATAAATTGGTGGATTAATCACTGCACTCCTAAAGGCTACCTGATAGGCCTGGACGAATCTTGTCAGCGAAAAGTGTTGACAAAGGAAGAACGACGAGAGGTACTGTAGAATCGGTCCACTTAGTTTAAATGCTAGCTCCTCGTCGCTTAGAATCTAAAAAAAAAAAAAATCAATAAGGATCGAATCGAGCATTGTTGAAAAATAAATAGTATTATCCATGTTTAATAGCATACCTTCTTAATACATTCATTCAATCTATGGGTAGCAGAGATGCCACGAAAAGTTGTGTAGTTAAATGCGGTCGCAGCGTTCTGTGGAATGAAACGCCCAAAATTAGTTAAAAAGTGGTTCCCTCCGAGAAGAAATAGGATGGGTAGTTTTGAAGAGCTGAAAAATTAAACAGTAGATTTTAAATGCGGTGAGTTTAATAAAAACTGTACGTCCGTTTTGCATGTAAAATTTATTCCCACAATTCCAGAACCTTTTCCAGAAGTTTTTAGCCCGAGCCAGGGCTTATGTGATCACCGTGTTGTCTGTCTGTCTGTCTGTCCGTCATCACGATAACGTCGATAACTATCTTTAAACATGTCGGATCGACTTGAAATTTGGTACACATGTATATGGGGTCAATATAATGAATGAGTTCTAAGATGGGTAACATCG
>JAQFYM010005538.1:0-13129 GCA_034694785.1 Agrenia bidenticulata
TCTGTTTTATGTTGATACGCACAATTTTTAGTATAATAATATTTAAAAAAAAAGTTCGAGACTCTCGAGAAATCTCGTTTTTATTTTGACTGTTTTTTTGCTTCGAGTCTCGAGAATCGAGACTCGAGATCGATAACCCTACTTAGAACGCTCATAAAAAACCACGTTATGTATTACGTTGTTAGGTAACACTTATAAAACAAGTTGAAAGTAGATTTACCACAATATCAATTCTTTGATACTATTTTTTTATGCAAAACGAGGGTTTTGTAATTACAATAGAATTTTAATTTTCGACCATATTTTGGTACATACCTACCCAATTCTGGAATTGCTTCCCTCTATTTTCTATGATAAAATGTCTAAATTTTTGGTCAGGGTTATGTTAAATAATGACTTAACAGCTGAAAATAGATGAAGCAAGGTCCAAAATAATTTGCAATACAAACCTAAAATTTATCTAACGTATTGCTCGTTTGCATGTAGCATACCTAAGTTTATTGTCCATAAACTATTAAATATGTAAAAAGCATACAAATACTACTATTAAATTTACTTTTTTTAAGAATTGAATTTTTTTATACCCGTTTTTTTTTATTTATATTTTTTATCAATACGAAAAAATGCTTTCGGTATTTTAAATGTCGAACATGATAAGGACAGGACACTACAGGCCAAGACAGGACAAAATTACTATGAAACTTGTAACCAAAAACTGATTGTTGGGCTATCATGTATGGGCTTTTGAAAATTAACAGTAACTTAAAAATATTTTGGCGGCCGGTTTTTCGGGATAAATTCGTTTAAAAAAATAATTGGGCGGTAGTTTACATATTAACCGGCTTAACATTGTATCATTATTACAACAAAAATAAACACAATATAAAAAAAGATAAGCTTCGGGTATGTTTTACAGTGGTTTTACTTCAGTTATTCTGTCGACTTGTACGTACGATAGAGCCTTTGCATTTTATATTAACATAAATGATTGACATCAACTATTTGTGTATGTCCTGCATTTATTTTCTATACCTTATCTTTAAAATGCAAATTCAGTATTAAAAATGTATAATATCCATCGAAAAAGCATATTAGTACTTTCATATGTATAAAAAATCTAAGAGCGGATCAGAAGAATAATATAACTAGAAATTAAAAAAACATGTATTGTGTCCACGACCAAGACATTTTTAAGTTGTAGACCTTTATTATGAGTATTTTAATGAAATACACATTAATTACATATGCTTTATACAAATCGTATGATTGTGACCTAAAAAAAGTTCGGATCGATTACTTGTTCTTCTGAAATCATGTTATAAAAAATAGTTTAGCCGATTTAACGAATTGATTTTTTTAGTAGTAAAGAGTGTTAATTTTTAATAGCCTTTTTTTCTGGACAGTTAAATTATTTGGTTTCTTGATGGCCATTTTTCGTCCGCATAATTTGTTCCAATTATTATAAGAGCGGGTCTTACACCCATTTTCTCAAAATATGGGCTGTATTTTTTTTAAACCCGACCTGGGGTTTTCGGGGCCCCGGGGATTGTTTAAAAGTCTATTTTTTATTTGTAAAACCCCAGGCCCCGCGGTTTTAAATCCAAATCGTATTTAGCAAGATATAATATTTTAAATAAGAACAGGAATGCCGTATGATTGAATATCATGTTTTTTTAAGCCTCGGAATCGTTTTTTTAAGATCCCCAATCGTTTTTACGTATTAGAATATAAAAAAAATAATTATAGATAGTAATTATTAACAAAAATACAAATTTATTAACTAGCAAACTCAGCACCTCTGTAAATTAAATTTTCGAAACGCAACTAAATAAAAGTTGGTTCTTACTTTTTCATAATTCAGCGAAAAAAAATTCGGATACTGTAGATATTAGCAGAAATCGTAAATATGATATACAAATGGGTGAATGCTTACTTTTTAGCCCCCGGCTTTTATGGCCATAATATAGATGTTTTCTTAGTACATGTATAGATAGTGTATGACAACCAATGTGCAGCACTTTAGCATATTATATTTAAAAATATTCATTTTTGGAAAACTGAAAATCAACAGTATTTCATCAATTTAAAAAGGCTCTTCTGACATAAATAAAATGAATATTTACATCAATACATTGCATGAATTATTTTGCTGTATAAAATACATTAACATAAAAATTAACATTATCACTGTTGTTAATTTTTTGTTTTTTGCATTAATACTTCAAATTTAAATTATATTCTAGTTTTTACTTAATTTTTCCTTAAGTAATTTTTTTTCTCTATTTCGTTAACACGCATGAAACTGTCTAAACAGGCAAAAAAGTCATCCGGTAATATGAAATAAAAAAATTGTTAAATAAAAAATTATAATTTGGTAAACCAGTTTTTGCCCGTATCCTAAAAATTAAAAAAAAATATATATATGCTTAGCCCATAATAAAAAAAGTCGAAAAAGGAGTCTAGGTTTTTTGTATCAATAAAAAACAGCAAAAAGTATTTATAAAAAAGCTTTTATTTGTATTTGCTTGATATTTCAAAACACGGGTTCCAAAATTTGTTAAAATTTGCGCCATTTACCATTTTATGCAAAAAACTGTATATTCGGCGTTTTTATCTAAATATAATGAACTAAAAAATTCGTGAAAATAATATATTATATGCCGCAATAATATGTATAAAATGCAACCTATATCTAGTTTGGTATAAATTACTAATGACCAAAAATTCTTCAAATAAAAAAAACCAAATCGCAGAAAAAAACTGCGATTAAAATGCAAAAAACGGATATTTTTCTATTTTGTCCGCATTTCTACAAAAAGCATTTGGATCAGGCACGTAGCCGAGCCCTTAAAAAATTAAAAAAAGGCCCTCTAAACTAATTTTTTTTAAAAAAGAGTATCCCAAAAATAAAAAAAGACAAAAATACAAATAAAGGCTTTTTTTTTAGTACAATGCTCTTACGTTAAATATTATACCATAAATTTACATTTTATATTTAGTAAATAAGACATATATACTTTGTTTGCGCGTAAAGTTGCGTAGCAATACTTTTTTTTACAGCATTTAACTTTCTTTACATAAACTTAAGTTTAGTAATACCATTATATCTAAAAAATTTCGTAAAAGCGTATTTTAAAGTTGCCGGTTTTATAATTGTTGGGTTATCACCCAACAAAATACTCAAATTAACATATTAAGTGCCCAAACCACATCATTTACGATTTTGGTTCGATATTCTGCGAGAACAGAAACTTTTATGCATTTTCCGCTATTCAAATAGTACAGAAAGTACTATAACATTGATTTATTATGATATTGACATTTGATGTAAAACATAAGTGAAAGATAAGTGATTTACCTCTTGACAGACATCAATCACAAAATTATGCATATAAAGAATCGAGATTTAAATAAATAGTAACATTTTCTTTTATTATGGTTTCCTAGAAAAAAGTTAGTAGGACCGGCTCATCCAACAATAATTATTTGTATTGTTAAAGACTTTAAAAATATTATACTAATTTTGTTTGCATTTAAAAAGCAATGAATGTGTTTTTTAGAGAGAAAATAAATTAAACTTGTATTTGAGTCGTCTGTAAACGTTAAAGGGGCACAGATCTTACTTGCATTTTATACATGTTTTAAATTTCAGTTAAAACTTTTTTGTTACATTCTAAATAACAAAAAATACACTAGTCGTTTAAATATGATTTTGCATGCTTTTTACGCGAAAAAGCTTATGCATAAAAATAATCAGTATTATAAAAAAAACACGCGCGAGTTGTAAATTTCCGTAACTAGCTTGTGTAAAAAAATTGAATTGAATGCCTTTAAAGAACTAAACAAAAAACTGCATTTTAATAAAAGGGTTTTATGTATGGTAAATTATATAATAAATCATTTTATTATTTCAGCTTAATTTGTAAAACCGTTTATTAATGAAAAAAAATGTAGAACATTATTACACAAAATTGTGCGTTTTTATACAAAATGTTTGACTGTTCAAAAAAAATTTTGTCCCAATTATAATGCAATTAAACGGTAGAAACAACTGTTAATTCATACAGAACATGTGCAAATTATTTTTTGGTTTTTTGTGTAAATCTAAAAAATTAGTTTGTTATACTAAAAAATATTTTTAGCAACCACCTAAAATTTATTAACCGTCACGTGTTGTTGTTATAAAACTTTAGGCATTTTCGCAGAAAAATCTAATGTTTATTACATTTGTGATATAAAAAACTTCTTTTTCCTGTAATGAAGAAACCTAAGCCCTTCCTCAAGTTATAGGTGGAAAAATAATATTGGAACACACGGTAAACTCGAAAACGCAAATCCACGCTAAAAACGCAAAAACAAATTACAAACAAGAGCATAAAAAACGAAGAAAACCTAAAATATATGCAACGAAAACGCAAAAAAGTTTAAATAGGATGTAAAAATTCTTTTTATCGTTTAAAATCAAACATATAACAATACAGGTACGCAAGATTATGCAAGAAAAATCACATCAACATTTAAAAAGTTACTACTTGAACTTTTTTGTCAAAAAAAGTTAATGGCTTTTTTCATATATTGCATGTTTATTGTATAATTACAAGCTATAAACCTGTAGAACTGCATTTCAAATAAAAGCACAACAGTAACGTAGTCAGGAGTTTTTTTAGACAGGGGCTAGTCAGTATTTTTTTTTAAATATATGGGTTAAAAACACGATTTATGGTGTGCAAAATCTTATATTTTTTTTTAGAATTGTTTATCTTAAAGATTTTTTCATTGAAGAATTTTTTATAAAAAAATATCTGCACAAAAAAAGACCCCACCCCCCTTAAATTCAGGCGCAACTTTTTTCCCAGGGGGTGTACGTGCTCCCCCCTACCTCCCTGGGTACTCCACTGTAGCACAGTATAAGGTTCGTCTTTTTAATGTAAAAAAAAAAAATTGAACTGCTATAATCAGGGATGGGCATGAGAATTTTCCTATTTTTGTAGGAATGACCCGAGAAAATTTTTGAACCTTGATTTTGGAAACTACATTTGATAAGTTTCTTTTTGATTTCTTGGTTTTTGTTGTTCCGTAAAATAGCAAATTAGCCAATAGTACTTTATAAAGAGCATATGTCCTTAAACTTTTACGATGAAAAAAATAGGTCATTTAACAGTTTTAGACAAAGTAAGAAAACGATTATCGTGACATTTTTTTATTTTTATTTTCAGTATTTCTGTTTTTTACCGTATACGACTATTAACCAATAAATTTACATTTAGATAAAAATTAAGCAGATGTTGTACTCTTAAATAACAAGAAATTTGTAATTTGGTTATAAAAAAAAGCCCGGTTTTATAAAATTTGCTTTGTATGTTTTTTAATTTTTTAAAAGTATGTAAACACAAGAAAAATATATAGTAATCTTAATTATAACAAAATACTGTTTCCTGTAAAAATAATCCCAAAAATAATTTTTGAATACGTATTTACTTTAAAATCATATAATATACAGATATTATCGTACGAACATTTATAACTCACTAAATACTCCGAAACAATAATTTTGGCTTTTTTGGTGCTTTTTTACACAAGAAGGTTTCAACTGAAGTTACGATAGCGCTCTTATAATACAAATAAAAACTGTAAAATTTATAAAATAGCGTTCTGGTGGTTTGTACGCAGTAAACACGTTCTTTAATAACATTTATGTAAATAGAATTACGTTTGCGTTACAAAAAAATGTACAGTACATATGTATTATTAAACGATGTGTTAGTAAAATTAAACATTGATGATAAAGCACATACCACAATATAAGGTATTGCATAAAACAGCCTTATATTTATTAAACCCGAAGTTTTCCATTTATAAAAAAGAATGATGAACTTCTAATATAATACATAATTTTTTTAGTAGCATTTGTATATTTATAACAGTTCAACAAACACACTCATTAAATATAAACTTGACTTGAGCAAATGCATAGTACTTAAAAAAGCGACTTTTTTAGACATGACCTATATTAAGCTAAAATCAACATATATTATATGTATTAAGACTTACTTTGCAATTACATACCATTTTTTACGACAAAAAACCATTTTCTATGCCGACTCACTTTTAGAGACTTATATTTTACGTGGCATTATATTATAAAAAATTATTTTTCAAATTTAGTTTTAATTTAATCATAATTGCTGGATTTAAATTTTATAGGTGAACATTTGCCTATTTTTGCCCTTCGTAGAAAGAATTTTGTTTCACATGTTATTGAATACAAAAACTACAAATTGTGGTATAAATTTGCTATAATAATACCTTTACGTATAAATTAGCGTTTCTTTTCTGCTTTTATGTCAAATACATTTTTTTTTGTAAATTTTTTTGTGATTTATGTCATCTAAAATTCATTGTGACGAAAAATATCTGCAAAAGATTGTTCTCAAATATTAACGTTACCATGAATATTCTCAAGAATATTATCAATTTTTATAAAAGTGAGAATCTGCCCATCCCTGGCTATAATACACGTCTTTTATTTATTTTAGTATAGATTAATTAAAAAAATGGATATGACTTATTGGTAGGATAAGTTGTACATCTTTTTTAATGCAAAAGCTTGTAGTGCTTACTTTTATATCTATGTAAGTCCAACAAAAACTTGCAAGCAAACTAATGTCCATGAAATCTCGCTTTTAATACTAACATAACTATAAACCAGTAGATAAGTTTTTGTCTAATACAGATTCAAGCTTCATTTCTACACTTTTTACTGCATATTTTCGTATAATGCGTACCTGGCATATAAAACGCATAGTTACCTGCTAACACGAAAGTGGTAACAAAATTTAGCAAAGAATTATCTTATGTCTACAAATTGATACATGCTATATTTTTATACAAAAATTGCTGCAAAAAGGATTTTTGAAACAGCATTACTAGTTCCATCAACTTTTGAGATGCTTACAACATATTCTAATTGCGATTTTTGTAGTTGGCTTATCCTTAGTCTTTCATAAAAAAGCCCTGTTTTTATAAATAAAAAACCTTTAAATTATTAGTATATTGCAAATGGGGCTTGACAATGATATTAGAGTGTCTTTTGCCTGCATACAAAGAATATTGTATAATTAAAGCGTTGTTTGGTTAAATTGATGCGGATTTTTAATAGAAATTATTTTAAGTAACAGCAAAACAGCTAAAGTCCTTTCACTAAAGTAATTTTCCTTAATATTTGTATTTGTATTCTCTTTTTTGGTGATTTTTAAAAATTTCATTTTCAAAAAAAAAATTCAAAAAGGGGGGGCCCGAGGTACAGGGGGCCCCCTTCCTACGGGCCTGATTTGGTTCCCCCTAGTTACAACATATGTAATTTTATCTTTTTTGATGTATAATTACATAATTTACAATCTTAAAAAACAAGCAAATTATAAAATCCAGTTACAGAATATTTGTTTTAGATAAATATAGTTAATTTCTATCTCATAATTTAATTGCTCTAAAATCTATGCATTTATAAAATTGGAGTCCCAGAAAAGCAAAAACCATAAAGGGTTGACTGTAAATGAATATAGCAAAATAAAGATCAGAAAATATTATGTAAAAAAATGTAAAAACGGATTGAAAAAACATGATAAAAATATAAAAAATAATTCCGCCCATAATAAACCATATTATATGTACATTATGGGTGGACACCATAAATGTTGCCCAATCCCTGGATATTAGCATATTAATAAGCCAAAATATAAAAAACGAGGCTAAAAGCTCTTTAATAGTGTAAAATATAGACTGTAAATAACTAAATATCTCTTCCCGAAAACTGCATACGCATGAAAGTTTTGGGAAATCTAGACAATGTTGTTTTTATTTTAAACCGCCAAAAGATTCTTTAATTATTTTCCCGTAGATTAAGTTTTCCTCCTGATAAAATATCCTTTAATTAACTAGTAGTATATATATAGCTATTTTAATTTATTATTTCTTCCCTTGTAAATGCATTTCTTTTCCATTTTCTTTCTTTCTTCCCTTCCCTTCCGCTCCCTGTCCTTCAATATCAATTTTATTTTTTAAACCCCTCAATGTCTGACGAAGTAAAACAACGCAAGCTAACTCTTGATTGCTCAGCACTGGCAGCTGATAACCTCGTATCAATTTCCGAACTACATGAATATTTCACAGCTCGTTTCAAGGTCGAGGGCAAGTGGAATAATTTTACTGATAAGGTCGAACTGAGTACAAAAGACAATACTTTAGTTATTGATTCTAAAGTTCCATTCAAGAAGGATTATATTAAGTTTCTTGGTAAGAAATTCTTGCACAGAAAGGAGTTGCGTGATTGGGTGCGTGTCAAGTCTGATGGAGTAGATGGATATCAGATGGCTTATTATAATGTTAACAAGGAAGATGAAGAGGCGCAAGAAGAATAAATTAATTATAATTAATATGGTTTATTCATTTTTAATAAGATTTTTTTATATAAAATTTACTTTTATGTATAAGCAAGGGTGTAAAAAATTACAACCCGCATGTTCAAAAACGCGGGTTAGTACCCGACCCGCAACCCGATTGTGTTAAGATTTACTCGACGCGGGTTATTAATTTCAAACTGTTAAAAATCATGTGGACTGACTATAATTTTCAATATAATATTAGGCATAATAATTAAAAAAAACAGTAATTCATGCGTTTTGCGTATCAAAAGGGGTTTAATGGAACGAGTATTTTTTTTATATCCACAAAAGATTAGCCAATAATAAACTGTTGATTTAACTTAGAAAATATCTAAGGTTGTATACTTGTTTTTTTCTATAGATTTAATAACGACACGTAGTTTTTAGAAGTCATTTATTCTAGTTAAACATTTTTTAGTTGCATTAAAGTTGCGAAAAACTGTAAATTTTTAGTCTTAACACGGAAATAAATATGGTCTACTGGTGTCATGATGTTATTTTTCTTCTTTTTCTCTGTAATAATATGGCATACTATTATCGAAATACTTGTAAATAATGTAAATATGTGCTCATTATTTGGCGTAAAATTTATAGCTACACTGGTAAAAACCAATTTCAAAGTAATTTTAATATGCTTTATTATGGTTTCGAATGGCTATAAATTCCTACCATTGTTTACAATACGCGGATAACTTAATGTATATTCGGTTTTTACACATCTAGAAGGTTTTGGCTGTTGTGTAGTGAATACAACAAAAATGAGTTAACTTTTACACCCTTTTTAAGATTTTGAACCAGTTTTTTTATACATGCACATGCTAAAAATTATTTTTCTAAAACATAAAGTTTCTTAATAGTTACGATTTTTATAACAAAAACAGCTTGTTCCGACAACACAAAGCACTTTCCTTAGTCTTTAGAAGTAGGCTAATAAACGTAAAAAAATTTTACAGTCATGGTCAGCAGATTGTTGTGCTAATGACATATACACATTTTATATGTTAAAATTCTTTTTTTTTTACTTTTACTTGCTAAATATCAACTTGTTTTAAGTTCCAAATCTAATATGATAACCTTCCAGAGTCTAATTTCTTTACAAAATTAACGATTCCGGGGGTTGAAATGCTATAAAAATTTTGGTTTTTTATTCGACAGTCTTAAAATCGTCATAATTCTGGTACATCTGTTTTTTAAGCGGTTAGAACTGTATCGAATTAGATAGAATAGACACATGTTTTTTTATAATGTATCTAATATACTTGCATTTTTTAGCTGCCATTTTAATAACAGCCTTTTTTTGCCTGTAAAAAGAGGGTATATATATCAGAGGCGGCATAGTCCGTGTATTGGGACCGTTTCGCCGCTCCGTAAGTATTTTTCAATTTTTTGACCGGACCGGGCCGCAATTTTTTTACGGTACGGTCCAGCGGAGGTCCCAGGACCAGGGCTGGACCGCTCGAGAAATTAAAAAATGGCTTTGAAAAGGACTAATTGTAATAGATAATATTCTTTTGCATAAATTATGGTACCCTGGTGGAGTATTTATAGATCAAAAGACTGTTACGACCAAACTAAAAACTGCTACTATTAATGATGCATTTTATGTACATATTTATAGAAAAATTGTGTCAGGTGTATGTTTTTTGAGTGTTTTTTCTTTTTTTGCGATTTATAAAAAAGCATGTTATATTAACTGTATTAAAGCACCTTTAGAATGACTTATAATGTATAAGGGTTTTGCACTAGGGTGTCCAATTAACCGGGTTTTCTCTTTCTTCGGTTAAACCGGTTCCATAATAAAAAAATCCGAGTAAACCGGTTACCCGGTTAGTAAAATAATACTAAAAAACGGTATGGAGATTTGTGTACTTAGGTCTGAAAAACAAAAAAAAAAATAAAAAAACAATATTTTTTTATAAAAAAAATAAAATCTGTTAGAATTTAGTTATTATGAGAATTTTTTGTTACTGCCTGTGTACAAAAAAATAAGCGGACCGTCTACGCTCTCAATGTTTAAACTAAATGAACATATACAAGCATTTAAAAATAACAAGCACAGTTAAACACTAGTTTTAACTTTGCATGCCTCTCAAAATGCTGCTAACTTTGTCGTGATTTTAAACTGAACTTTTTTTAATAAACACATTGTATTGTAATGCAACTTATCTGTGACCTTTAATTTTATTAAAATTCAGTCTCTTATAAGGTTAATAGAATTTTTGTAAAACAAAAAAAAAAATATTATCATCTATCTGTATAGATTTTAAGTGTATAACTAAAGCAAGCAGAGATACCCATGTATACTTTTTTGTTTCATTGTCGTTACAAAAAAGCGTATTTAACAAGTATTTAATTTAAAATTCATTATATACAGGCTGGGGTTGCAGTATTCCATGCCTGAAATTGGTAGAAAAACTCTAAATCTATCTAGATATTGCTTTTATTGTAGATTATACTACAATTAAAAAAAAAGAAAGTAATTATTATTTTCTGCAAAATTTTGTTGTTAAAAATAGTATAACAATATAGATTAAAAACAATTTTTACTAGATTTATTTTTTTTCTGTTTACCTTGTTTAAACCGGTTAACCAAAAGGTGATAAAAAGCACCGGTATCCGGTTAACCGCCACCCCGGTTAATCGGTATTGGACACCCTATTTTGCACTATACCGTATACTAAAAGGTTGCTATATACTTACGTTAAAAAATACCTGTTAGTGTTTAGTAAGTGTATAGTACGTGTATAGTAAATTTTGATTTTTTTTGCTGGTTAAAATTCCCTATTGCAAAGATTTAGTTTTACGAGAATATGCGTTTAGTGAACTAAATTAACAAGAGTTTTAATTTTAATATAATAGTGTGTTTAGGCCCTGTTGAATTATAAGTATTATTTACGGTTAAACGTATTATACAGTTACATAATTACACAACAATGAAAAAAGATTATAATCTTGGGGGTAAAAAAAATTCACGTCTTTTGGACTTTTTATTTTTACAATAACAAACCACGAGCTTAAAAAATAAAAAATAAAAATTGAATAACTTTTTGATATCTTAAATTAATATAGGATTTATGCCAAAAACCCAGATTTACTGTTAAATTTTTGTACATCATTTGGTTGCAAAACATCGTTTATAACAACAGCCTACGTAATTTGATGTTTATATATAATTGTACCATTTTATAAATGAACATGATTTTTTTGCGTTAAAAAACATTTTATTGCAATGATAAAATTTTAATTATATATTTTTTAAAAACACAATTCAATGTATAGTAAAAATACTATAACTTACTATACGATAAAGATTATACCGTAAAGTAAAAACCTCATACCCTTTGGTATATTTAGGCTACTCCACTGACCGGTAATGGAAATAATGAAACGGTTATAAGCCGGTAACTATACGGCTCATGACCGGTCCCAGTGACCGGTGTATGTATAACTTTTTTATTCTTGTAAAATGGAAACTTATTTTTTTAATATATATTTTTTTTACCCATGAAGATAACATACTTTTTTTGTTAAAAATATTTGACGCGTATAAATTCAGTATATGCTTATCTCTTAAATAACGTGTTTTCATCTTCTAATAAAAAGAAGCCAAAATAAAACACATATTTTTTGCCAAAATTTAGAATATAAACATGTTTTTACATTTCGATCAAAAATAAATGTTTAACTTACAATGGACCAAAATCAAACATGCGGCTTTGGCTCTTAATGCGTAAATAATTTTTCATGTGCTTTATTTTTGATTTTTATACCTTTTAGATTTTTTGTAACCTTTCAAAATATAAAATGTCAATAAAATGAATGAAAATACGTCAATAACAAAACACTTTTTATAACATTGCAGTAATTCACACCTTTTCTTTTTAGTATACAAAAATAATTTTGTCTAATATGCTCTTATGTTGTAATTCTGTCTTTTCATGACGCATATGTGAGTCATAAATACAACTAAACCCTATTTTTTTGTTGTTTTGTTAAGAGGTAATTTCTATAAAAACAGTTAACAGCATTCTTAGTGCATAGAAACCACTGATAAAACGTTAAAAAACATTATAATATGAAAGTTTTTTTTGTAGATCTTGTGTTTGCAAAAATTATTTACGTAAAAGTTTTTAATAAACTTTTAGGTAAAGCATAGAAGAGGTAAAAATATACGGGTAATAAAAAATGCATACGTTCAATTTACGGGCAATTAACGTATAGTTATCTAACCGGTCACTGCCAAATGGATACACTAGTTTTTTGTATTATCTGTACATACATTTAATTTCTTTATGACAATTCACATTATTTTATAATTAAAAAAGATGTTTAACTAAAAGTAAGCCTTTAATTGTAGTTAATTATTTAGAACTATAATTTTTTTCTTAATGCCATTGTAAAAGGAATCATCGTCACACATAATTTAACAAAAATCAAAATAGTAAACACTTTTCAGTTTTCTTAAAAGCCCTATCTGCTGGTATTTATCGATACAAGACATTTAACAGTTCAAGTTAAAGTGGTCGCTCTAGCTAAACTTTTGTATCCGGAATGGTATATTTTCACAAACATGATTTGCATGATACAGGGTTTCTCGTTTAATTTGCAAGATTTTGCATTTAATTTGCAAAGATTTTCATTTAATTTGCACGCGAAATTGCCAATATAAATTAAATTAATTATTTTCT
>JAQFYM010005539.1:0-13123 GCA_034694785.1 Agrenia bidenticulata
GGAAAAGGAAAAGGAAAAGAAAAAGAAAACGAAAACGAAAAGGAAAAAGATAGAAAAAGGAAAAGGAAAATAATGTGGTGAAGGAAAAGGATAATGAAAAGATTAAAAAAATAAAAATGAAAGGCAAAAGGCCAAAAGAAAAAGAAAAACGACACAAAAACAAAAAGAAAAAGAAAAAGAAAAAGAAAAAGAAAAAGAAAAAGAAAAAAAACAAGAAAAAACAAGAAAAAGGACTACAATCATAATATAAAAATGTAATATTGTGTAAATATCTAAAATATTTTGTGAAAAATAGTCCACATAAAGAATTCTTAGTATGGAATTGGTTTTTTACCTCAGTTGATAATATTAAAGAGCGTTTTATATCTTGCTAATTTGTTAAACTAATTATTTTTTGTGGCGCGCGCAGCGCAGCATCCATGCTCATGTCGCATAAAGGCAAGTAATTGAAAATATGCAAAAAACGAATATATGACAAAAATATAGTAAGGTATTATGTTTTAATAAAAAAAACATTTTTATGAAAAATGCGATATTTTTTGGTTTTTCATTTTTTTATAAAATTTAAAAATCAAACCAAAACATTTATTTTGTGTGTTTATTATATGTCAAATACTAAAACGGATTATGTAGGCAAAAGGGGTTTTGCCCCCGGGCTTACTCTACAAAAGGTCCCGTTTTTGTGTTTGTTTGGTCAAAAATATGTAGAAAACAGCATACATGTTTCATTTTTTGTAATAGAAAAAATTTTATGTAAAATGCACTTTTTATATTTGTCTTAAACCTTAGGCTATTGTGTTTGTGAGCAAGCAAAATATTTTTGCCCCGTTTTTTGATTTGATGATCCGCGCCTGAGCAAAAAAAGTAGCCAATATATTTTTCTTATGTTTTGGATATTGTCGTTGTTTTTTATGTGTATTTAAACGCCCAAGATGGCGGTCTGGGCGCGGATGGCGCGCTGTGCGCGCCACATTTAATAAAAGTATATTAAATTCGTGTTTACTGTTAATGTCAACATGCAAGCCTGAAATATATGCATACTTTATAATAAGTAAAAATAATTAGAGAGATATCAAAAGTTTAAATTAGAAGTATACAAAAAATTAGACTTTGCCATAGAACAGAACATAACGTTGCGCTTATTCAGTAGTTGTATAAAATAAATTACATGATAACTCTACAGCTTTCTAAAATATAAAAAACTTTGACTAAATATATTTGCAGATCTTTGTTCAGTGTCCTGTTTACGCTTTTTAAAAAGAAGTAGATGATCACGAATATATATTCTATTTTTATAGTAAAACTATATAATTCAATAATTCTTTGTTTATGTGTTGCTTATTTTTTTTTTCTTTTTTATTAATTTTGCACACTGCACAAATATTTCTTATGTGTGGAAACTCATTGTTTTGACCAGTGTACAAACTACCGTGTTACTTTTATACCCCATAGCTGAGTATCTTAGGGGCCCGAAGCTTTTTAAAATGTTTTTCTTTGGTTGTCAACCATTACAGTAATGCCGCCACGAGGGTTTATAATCGCTAATCCTGGTACCTAGGTCTAAAAAATAGACTATATGTTGTCGGAAATTTACGTTAATTGACTGATGTATATTTAAATAGTAGAGAAATAATATAAGCTTTAAACATGCAAGTTATATTTTTTTTAATACTTGTTTGGTAATTTTTTATAACGGAAAACTTATATTAAATATGTTAGGTATAATATATGGTTAAATAAAATAAAAAACATCAGTAAAAAATATATTAGACATAGTTATCTAGGCAACAAAAGACATTGCAGAAGTAAAATACTCTTAACTTTTGTTATGTCGCCTGTGCGTAATCCCTTTTATAACTGCGTAGACAAGCGTTACACAAAAATACCAGAAACTTTTTTTATCTATATAAGAACAGCCTGTTACGTAAATGAACAGTGACAAACATATTCCTTAAAGCTTATATAAACCGCTTTTTGTTTTACTTCAATAAATTTATCATGTAAGTTCACAGCCTAAATTTCGATAAGAGTTCAAAATGCAGTTATAAATTACTTTAAAAGGTTTTTTCAGTGTTGATCTATTTTTTTTCTACTATAGACAAAGCAACAATAGGCATATTATATTCGGATCGTATGTAAATCAAAGTCTTGTATTCACACTTTAAATTTTCCTGTTATTGTCAATATTTATTAAACATGTTTTTTACTTTTTACCAGGATCAGGGGTCGGTAACAATTTAATATTGTCACAATATATTGTCAATATATTGCAACGATATATTATTGTTACAAAAAAATATTGTTAAATATTGTATTTTCTTTCTATATGCATATCAAAACCCAATTATTGATAATATGTTTACAAAAAAAAAATAAAAGCCGGGGCTTTATTTTTTGGATTCTTGAGTTTGCCGAATAAAAGAAATTCCGCCATGTCTCAAGACTTAAAACAGTTTTTTTTATCGTTGGTGTGCATCAATAGCAAATTGTTATATTTTTTTTTGCGCAATATTTAATTAACAAAAAGCCTTTTTTTTACGTTTTGGGTTTACCATACCAGACTTTTAAAAGTTTTTTACTACTAGAAATCAGTTCAAATATAACAGTAATTTTTTACAAAGTGTAATCACACATTATTAGAGCTTTTTTTTATAATTGTACAAAATCTATGCCTTATTTTTGATAAAAACGAGAATCACTAAATAAAGCATTTTTTTTATAATTTTAAAAATTTTCGGGCGTTTTCGCAAAGCTTTTTGCATATGTTTTGTTCCGCAACAATATATTGTTTATTGTACAATGTATTATGTTTGGGGTTTAAAAATACAATACAATAAATAATACAATATTACCGACCTCTGACCAGAATGATGTATATTCGATTTATAAGCGTAAGTCATTTTTAATATTCAAAATAGGGTTTTTTTGATTTTTTGATGTTATAATTTACTAGGAGTAGTAAGTTTAACAAAAAAAAGGATGCTTATTACTATAAATAAACTAGCTTTAGTTGGATAAAATACAAAAAAACTGCATTTTATAAAAGCAAGGTACACGTTGTACCCCTGCTTATGTTTTTTGGCAAAAGATATAAAAGTTTGGTATGACATGTCAAAGATGAATCTACAAATAAGTTTTTCGTCCGTAGTAACTTTATTTAAAACACGTCCAATATACAGCAAAGGTCTTTAAAGATGTTTTTTTGTGTTATATATTGGATTTTATTGTTGTGTGTACTATGGCGAGTCGAAGATGGGTATAAGTCTAAAATTGACGTTTCTTTTTAGGTTTTTTTGTCCCATATCCGATGGGGGTAATTTTTTTCCACCTTTTATAGTTCTGTTTTTTCGCAAAAAACTGATCGAAGAGGGGAGGGAAATATTGAATATGCAAATTAATCGATCACTAGAAAACAGAAACAAATGCATCTTCTCTTTCCTTGAATGGGGTAATATGGTATCTCGTTTACAATTGTATTGTCACAATGTTTTTATTGTTTGGTAAAACAAAATAATTAATATGTTAAGCTGTCAAAAAATGCCATAAAATGGACAACGTGCAATACGTTAACGTTACAAATTTATAAAAAATTACTTAAA
This sequence comes from Agrenia bidenticulata, assembly GCA_034694785.1. Lineage (NCBI taxonomy): Eukaryota > Metazoa > Arthropoda > Collembola > Entomobryomorpha > Isotomidae > Agrenia > Agrenia bidenticulata. The sequence goes on from JAQFYM010005539.1 coordinate 3,600, forward strand.
ACATGTTTTGCAAAAGCAAATAATGTACAAATGACTAATAATGGCGTAAAGAATTTTTTGTTCCTAAAATTCGTACTTTTTGTACGCAAAATCTACTTAATAGGAATTTTTGTAAAATGCATGAAAGATGAGCAGACGACTGCATATATTAATTATGTATTTTTTTGCGCGTCAATCTTACAAAACTAATTTTACGTCTTATTTAGACATTTTACATTTGCATCCTATAACTTGTCGAGTTAAAGTGTTACAGTTTTTTGAAGGGATGCTTTTTTTATAAATCTTTGCTACACATAATTGCAAGTTACATAATATTTAGCCCCGTCTCAGTTTTTTTTATAAAAATAATATTTTGTATTTTTTATTATACTATATTTTATGCAACAAGATACCTAGCGATTTTTGCTTTGTTGTTATTCTTAAGTGGTTATAATTACATTTGCGTATTTCTAGTGTTATTGCTATTGTATTTATAGTCGTTCTCCGGATATAGTTTGTTTTGCATATAAAAAAATAAATTTAGTCAGTAATACAAATGTCGGATATCATCCAAACTAGGCAAAAAAACAAACATAAAAAAGTCACTGTCGAAACCCACATGGACGTGTATTCTTTCACAGCTAAAGCGTTTCTGCTGTAAATGATATTTTGTTTCAGTAATTGTTTTATCGAAAAATGCTATTTATTTGTCCTGTGGCGTTTTTGTTGCATAAAAACACTATCGAAACTTGTTAAATGGCCTTTCAGTATTTAATTGCATGGAATAAAATCCTTTGTAAACATTCACCCGGATTTACATTGAATGAGTCATACAAAATAGATTGTTCGTGTCACACTGTTGTGTCAAAATTATGTAAACAACGTGTTGATTTAAGGTATAAATACAGGTAATATGTACTTATTTTAAGTATCTACTAATTTAAGTAAACATGGGGGGCCAAACACAAACTATTTAATCGACGAATCACAAAGAATATTTGAAGCAAAAATCTTTTTGTTTTTGCAACATGGTGTGAGATATTGTCAATATAAGACATATAAATTTTAAAAAAGAATCTTTGGTATGCCTTAGAATAGGAGCTTGCATTTGAGTTGAGTCAGGGGTAGGGATTGAAAGGATGCAAGTATATTAAAGTAAAATTACAAATGCGACGGGTAGACGAAAGCATCGAGAAAAGGGTTTTTATGGCAGAAGAACAAGAAAAGAAATAAAGACTTACTGGTTTAGTCGATTTCGACGAGAAAAAGCGATGCCAGTAGAAATTGCCAAAGAAATGGTATGGAAAAAATAAAAATCACATTCATTTTAAAATTTGCCGAAAATAGTTAGAAGCCTATTTTAATGATTTGCAAAACTACTTTTAAAAAAAAAAATGATGGGATTGAAGTGAAGAAGACAACAAGTAATATAAAAAGACAAACACAGGTTCAGAATTAATTTATCAAGATTGAAGCAAGATATGTAAATGCATGGTGATGGTAGGATGATATAAAAAAATGAAAGATGATAAAAGAAAAGGAATGATAAAAATAGCCAAGATGGTAATTATATATCATGTAAAAAGACAATGAAGAAACACTACATAGAATAAGTCAGTAAAGAAAAGAAGTAAACCGCACAGTAATGTCAGTTACTGCAAGTTTTTTGCCAGGTAAGGTAGTATGGGCAAAGATGAAAGGGTGTTTAATAGGCGACGCGAAATAACTACCGAAATATTCTAAGTACATACACGTTAACAAATTATAGAGGAAGATGGTACGGTATTTTTTTTGAAAGATGAAAAGTCATATGCCTTAAAAGATAGCTTTAAAATGGTTTCTTTTTATACTGTCATGCACTAATATAAAAACAAGTGTAGTGTTAGAAACAAAGGACAGTATAATAACATAGTAGAAGTAATTGCGAAATACAAAATCCGAATCAATGACATCAGACTCACTTCATAAGTCTGCGAAGAGTACTTTTACAAGAATACTGATGGTAAGTATAAATACTTAGTAATATTATACCCTCTTGGTTTATTAAGGGCGTGTCTTTTACGTGTAAAAAACGTTTTTTGTAAAATTGCTGTGTTGGTAATTTGCTATATTGGTAGCTAACGAAAAATTTATATTCTTTGTCAGTTATAGAAATTTTTTATACGTATACAACAAATTTCACAAATTTTTACACCTCATTATGACACAACAGAAATTTGCAACAACAACCTCGTGAAAAACGTTTTTTTGGGCGAAAAGAACACCAGTGGCGTAACCAGGGGGGGGGGGCAAAGGAGGCAAATGCCCCCCCCCCAAGAAAAACTCACGCCTGATTCAAGGGGGTCCTTTTTTGGGGAGTATAAAACCCCCGAAAATCAGACGTTGTAAATTTTTGTATTTTTTAAATTTTTTTAGATTTTTTTCATAAAAAATAAAAAAAAAAATTGTTGTTTTAGCTCATTTTTTTGTTTGCCCATGAAAAAAAACAATCCTGGTTGCGCCTCTGAAGGACACGCTCTAAACAATCTTAATCAATATTAAGAGATTTTTCGTCGGATTATTATTGTCTTTTTACTTTTACGATTAGGTAATATGTTATTTCTTTACATGAAAACATTTTATGCACAGCTTTGTATAATTGTAATAATGTACTTCCTCTGTCCCAAATCAATTGTAAATAATTTTGTTTTTCTTGTCCCAAATTAATTGTCCAAAAAATATATTTTAATGTGGAACATACAATTATATTAAAAAAACCCAATTTTATAGGCAAAACATGTATTCGTTTCATTTTGGTCAATATTTTTGGTCTTGACAAAGTATTATTGATTTTATAAATTAAACTCAAAAAAAGTTTGTAGAAAAAAACTACAACCGAGATACATTAGAAAGATAAAAAATTTAATAATCTAAGGTTGATATCTACAGATTATCATATATTTAGATATTTTTAGTTAAAAAGATTTCATGCTCACTAATTACACAACTTAAAAAGATTTGAAGACAACAAAATTTTGTTGATAAAATACAAAATTTACAATCGTAAAACATACTTTTTACTTACATTTTTCTAGTAAGTTTATGCACGTTATTATTAATAATTTGGTACTTTAGCACATTTTGTACTATCTTTTTGGGACAGAGGGAGTATTGAGTATAAAAAATACAACAAACTACATATAAAATGATTGGCAAGATCTATCCTGATTGCAGTAATATTTTTTAGACAAAGTTTTTTCCGTTGCTTTTTAAACTTAACCCTTTGGGAATTTGGCGTATATTTGTTTTCACCCTTCTTTAATTATTATAATAATAAGGGCGCGTTCCATTTTTTCACTATAGCGAAAGGTGCGCCCTAAAATAGGGTCTAGAGTTTTACTATAGTGAATTTTTACTTTAGTGAATAATAAAACATGTTTCACGGAGATAAATTTTCACTATAGTGAAAAAAAAATATGTTCCATTTTTTTTAATTTACCTTTATTTCACTATAGTGAAATTTCGTATAGTGAACCACTTTATTGAATTTTCACTATGGTTAATTTTTTGGAACAAGTGGAAAAAAAAAAATTCAAAAAATCTCTATAGTGAATTTATACTATAGTGAATCACTAAAGTGAAAAAAATGGAACGAGCCCTAAAAGTGATAAAATGGAAATAAAATTATAATTTAAAAAATAAAGTTTAAAGAACGCCTGGAAGTCTATACCAATTGCACAGTTTACTTACGAAAATTATAGGGACTATATTTACTTATTCTTTCGCCTTGTATCTTACATCCCCGTCAAATATTTAGTCTTAATTACAATTTTAAACAACTATTAGATTTATCAATTTACAGCTGCATGCCTTTTTTCAATAAGAATACTTCCTGTTGAAATTTTGCCATAGGTATTTACATTAACATCATAAAAATAATATACATTTGGTTACCCAATTTTTAAAACTAAGTTTTGCTGCACTGTTCTGCTAGACAGGAAAGCCTTGTGGTCTCACAATCAAACTGGAATCTGTACCATCTGTGTTACAGACTTTTTTTTTCTGTTTTGGTTTTGTTTAGACAATAGACGAATTGAATAGAACGTTGTAATATATAAGATTAATAAACGATAATTATTATTTAAAACATTTTTTGCATATACTCTACCTTTTACTTTGTGTTATTTGTATATTGTTTTAAAAAAATTGCAAAACTCGTCTTCTCGGTCATAAAAAAATACGAATATGTGTCATTAAATTCAAGAGTGATTTTTTAATCAATTTTTGTAAATAATAGCAAATAAGTCCCAAAGGGTTAAATACTATTTAACGTAAATGGCTGTGTATGTGCAAATATCAATGGGTGTGCCTAAAGCCCAAGGGGGTTTTATAGCCCGAAATACCCATGGGTATTATTCGGGTATCTCTACCCATGGGTAAATTGCAAAAAAGATACCCAAGGGTTTAATCTTGGGTATTCACCCATGGGTACTTTTAAAATTTTATACTAATTGGTAAGTGGGGTTGTATAAGAATAATTTTAAATAACTAAAATACCCATGGATACAAAAAAAGAATGGGGGGAAGGTACCCATGGGGTCACAAAAATCGTTTTCTGCAATACCCAAGGGGTTTCGCATATACCCATGGGTATTACCAAAAACAATATTTCGAATTCTGTGGATACTTTACCCCATGGGTTTTTCATATACATGTAATAGCCCTGGTAAGTACCTATGGGTAGCTGCAAATACACAGCCAATATCAGGATATTGGTAGTAAAATGATCACTTACTAGTTTTTATCATATTTTTATATTTTTGACCGAATTACGATTTCCTAACATTAAATGTATAATTTTGTAAATATATTATTGTTAAGAAATTTACTAACAATACAATATAAAATAATTATTTTAAAAGCTCTATATAAAATTACTTGTTGTATTTATTAAATCCATTTAATTTATATTGTATCCATCTATCGATCTAGCCTTTATAGTTCTCATTATATACTCATATTCATCTTCTGGACTCGGCCAAGGCCCATCAATAAAATCCACCGGCTTGTTCTCAAAATCAACCCTACACTCCCAATATACTCTCCTCTCTTCCTCACAGAATATAATATCAGCTATCTTTTGGTCGCTATATTTCCTATTCTTAAGCCGCTCTTCAAGTATCTCGATATCGCAAGCTAAAACGAATATATGATCAAAATTTATAGACTTAGCACACCTCACGGTATGAGTATCAATAATACAAGAAGCTGGAAGATTATTTTCTAAATGCTTGGAAATTGTATCTATGTCAAAATCATGGGTATCAGCATCTGGATCATATGAATCAAAAAGATTGTTACTGATAATATAACTACTAAGATCGATGTGTGGGATCCCAAGCCCAATTGAAAGTCTTTTGGAGAGGGTGGTCTTGCCGACGCCGAGTGTGCCAGCAATGAGAATGCGCATTATATGGGGGGTGTCGTATTGAAAACTGCACCCCCGTTGACAATTTCACCCTTAAACTGGGGCAAAAAAAAAATGAATGTTCTAGACCCGAAGTTTTTTTCCGTAAATTTCGCAATAACTTTTAAACTAACTAATTTCCACATACTTATTTTTTTAAACTTGTTTTCTGTATTTTTTTTCACATTTATTTTTCCTCCTTCGATTGGACAATTTTTCAAATTGATGATTTGACAATAAAGAGAACAAGTAAAAAGAAGAAAAATATCAAAAAAAACTTCACAACTTCACACTAAAACACAATATGGGATAATGAATCCACAAATAAAGGCCGGTAACGTAAAACACTGTTACTTATTTTTATTAAATTACAACAATGAAAGAAAAATCAGTACAAATATAGAATCTTACGAAAAATAACATAATTAATTAAAAAAAGGATAATATCATTTATATTAATAAAAAAACATGCATTTTAAGTTCGATGCTTGTGGTTGCACCGATGCTTAACATCCGATAATTTGTTACTTTTATACATAACATTAAAATACAAAGGATAATCTGTTGAAAAACACACGTAAACTTTCTTTGAATATTGGTAATGAGATGCAAATTTTTATTATTTGGCATTGGAAAAAGAAAAAAAGGCAAAATATTTGTTTTTCTGAAAATATAAAGTTGCCTAAATAATTGCAAAGAAACAAATGACTATAAAAAATAAATTCCAATAATAAAAAAATGATACTAACAATATAAGCCTTTTGCTAATACATAATCATTATTATTATCATAAACTAAGCTGCAAAACAATAGGTTGTTAAGACAAAAGGCAATAAAAATCGTTTCAGAATGCTAAAAACAAATAAAACCCAAACATATATTCAAAAACAATTTTAAGTTCTTATTAAGCATTTTCTTTTTTTGTTAGGTTTAAGAACTGTGAAAAACCTGTTATTTACTTTTTATGTCTTATTTTTTTGGATGGCGATTGATACATTCTAAGAATCAGAATAAATTTACAATTTACTTTGGTATTACGTGAAAAAAAACAACTAGTAATAAATCTAAACTAAAAGCTACAAAAAAAACACACCAATGAAACCTTTATGTTTAGAAAAAGTTTTTTTTTTTTATTTTACAAACCTTCTAAAGAAATCAAAAATAAAAAAGATTTCCAGTTCTAATAAGCCAAAAAAAAAATATTGCTTATCTATAAAAATGCAAAAATAGTATGTAAAAACAAATATAAAATATAATAGTTGTTTAAACAGCAAGAACAAAAAAACACGATATTTTCTCATTCTTAATAAACACATTTGAAATTTACGCATTTTCTGTAAAAAAAGGTAAAAATACTATTGCAAACATACAAAGTATATGTTAGTTTTTTATTATTTAATTTTATGGTAAATAGAATAAAAACGATAGAAAGTTAAAAACAATGCTTTTTTAGTTTCTGTATTGTTTTTATATGCTTTAAGAGTTTTTCGAAAAGCATCCGGATCAAAATCGGCAATATATACTTTGTATATGTGAGAAACGAAATACGCCAATAGAGAAACTACGAGTATAGCCATTCTTTCGCTAAAGAATATTAAGTTCTTCAACAGAAAAATTTACAAAGTTACTTCCACGTGAGTGCAAAATTTTATAGGCGCGTTCTAAAATTTTCATTTCGAGTTAAATCTGTTACAATTTTTATTTGTTGCATATATCAATTTTCAAGCATATCCAATGAATAAAAAGTACGTTACCTGGCATTAAATCGTATTGGTTATATTGTGTATTATTTTTGTATGCCATTTGGATTTTTTATTTTCGCATCTAAAAATTGTAAACTAGAACTTTAAAAATTGTAAACTAGAACTATAAAAATATGTATATTCAATGTTTTAAAATAGCCTTTATACAAAAACATCTATTAAATCGAACAAGAGCCGTTTTTCAACTTCCAAACATTTTTATATTTTTTATTAAACGTATAAAAAGATTTTGCAAAAGTTTTTTTCGGTTCTTTTAGCCTCATAAATCCCTCAGGACCATCAATTACTTTTAAAGTGTATCTATTTAATTTTACTGTTGCTTTTTCAGTGTATAAATTTTGTAAATATATTTCTTTATCAATTTTTACAATGATTATACATGGTATTAGACGCATTTTTACTAAAAATGTTGTCTTTTTGTACTATTTTTTTATCAAGAATAATGCAGCTAGGTTTTTTTTCTAGTAGTTGTTAGCATAACCATTTTCGTATTCTATCATTTTGATTTTCCTTTAATGGGGTTTTTTCTGCTTCTAACGTAAACTTTTTTAGGTTTTTTCTAGATATTTTTTTCTAAGATATTTTTTTCTAAGATATTTTTTTCTAAGATATTTTTTTCTAAGATATTTTTACTGCTTTCTTTTTCAATATACTTCAAGAAACATACAACTTCCGTTTCAATGCCAATTACACACTTTTTAAGTGTTTTGCCGGCCGAGTTTAAAATTATAAAAAATATTGTTATGTTTGAAATTAAACATTTCATACGTGTTTCGGTACCTAGGGTTCAGTTTGTCACACCTTATTTGTGTTTTCTTTTACAATTAACTCGCGGGTCTTTTTTTTTGCACGGTAGTATCGTAATTAGTCGTAAAAAGTTAAATACGGGACATTTAACAAAAAATTTTACATTTTTAATGTACGGGTTTTACGGAAAACGCGTTTTTATAAGCCCTAAAAAAACCAAATAGTAACAAAAAAACGTGAAAATAGCTGTACGCCTCCTTAAAAACAGATATATTATTTTTGATACTTTTTTCTACATAAATTACAACGCGTCAAAAAGAGGGATTCTGTGTTTGCAAGCACTCCTTTTGAAAGCTTTTTTTTAGCCCTTAGCTGTACAAAAATAAAAATTGACCTGATAGTTTAAAAAAAAAGATTACACATTTATATATAAATTTTACAAAGAGGAATTAAACCTCTGCTCTTTAAAGTATTTTCTTGCAAAGTAGTTCTGGAGTCGGAAAAAAAGTGATTCTACAATAATTACTTGCTTTTAAAATCATAATGCTTTTTACAAGCTTTATGTTGCCAAAAAAATATATGATAATGTTTGTCGGTTTTTTCGTTTGCGATTTAATAAAACTTGCCAATTTTTGGATTAAATTTTCACATAAAAAATTCTTTTTTGAAGTTTATCTGTTGGATTATATTTCACTGCCGATTTTTTAGAGTTGTTTTATGCAGTCAATGCTTAAAAAATTATGAAACGATATATTTCAATAGTTTTTTACAAAATATTGTAAAATGAGTTGACTTTAGTCATTCTATATGAATTACCATTTTTTTTTAATATAGATTGCAAGTAATTTGTTATTTTATACACTTGTAAGAAATAAAACGAAAATAATATAATCTCAGATATATTTTGTCATTAATTTTCCAGGAATAAACTTAACAAAAATTTTTTTTATTTACGGAAAGACGGAAATTTTGTGAGTTTTCCCGTAAATAAAGATCCTTGTTAATTAGTACTACTTTATCCCCTATTTTATAAGATGTTTTTATTTTTTGCTTTGCCATAATCTAGTTTTGGTTTTTTTCGCAAATTAAATATTTTCTAACAATTTATAGTTCTTAACCTTTAGAGTAGGGGTTTGCTTTACCTTGGAGCATAAAGTTTTTGATGCTGCAAATAACAACCAGGCTGAGAGCTAAAATGACTCTCTGCCAACAAAAGCTGAAACTGGTGTATGGTTTTGTCCTTTTTGATGTATCATCATCTTCTATTTAGCAAAGTCACTTGTCCCAATCATCATATGCCTTTATCTCATATTTTTCAAGTTGTAGGCAAAGAGTTTGATTTAATCTTTTAGTAATACCATATTTTTGCGAATAATATGTACATGATGTAGTGTGCTTGATTTAACACATTTTAAAAAAAATTTTTCTAAAAATTTATCACAATACTTCGTGCCTTTGTACGATTGTAAAAATTTGTAACTTCCATAGCGAAAAAATATTTTTCAGTAAAGAAGTCAAACAGTTTTCTTTGCTCTTTCATCTTTGATCTTTGATTGGAAATGATTCGGCTTATTTACTACAGTATTCTG
>JAQFYM010005540.1:0-13120 GCA_034694785.1 Agrenia bidenticulata
TACACATTTTTACAGGTTGATCTGTAGGGAACGTATTGGAACAGACAAAAAAACGATTTTTTACAGCGATAGACATTTGCACCTAACACATATAAATAGAATTTTGTAATGATAAAGAATAGAATACGTGCAACCACAGAATGTTGCAATAATAATTAACAATCATTCTACCACACATCTATATAGAGCGATCACGAAACGATGTATAACAAATCACTACACATAATCACTTACATACAAAAAAATGATGCTGGTCGCTAGTCTAGGCCACCATTATACTGCTAACTATTTGTGAAAAGGCAAATCAAACCTGCTTAAGGAAACTTTTGTAAATGGCTACGTTTTACATAGAGTTTGAAAAAAAATTTGTTAAACAGGCTGTAATAGCCTTTTGATATTATATCAAACAGGCATACGGACATTCTTTTGTCTATTCCAAAAAAAGCAACTAGTGTTTTATTGATATGGACACAAAAAGCAAAATACCATGGTATATTTCAACTGTCAAAGTTAAATTCTAATTATAAGAAAATAAAATCTATGCATTACATAACGACACATACATAAAGACAATACAAAATATGCGCCAAATCTAGTAGTTTACCAAAAATGTGCTTTTTATACTCAGAAAAAATAAAAACAATAAGGAAGACGTACAGAAGCAAAAATACAAAATTTTAGACTGCTTGGACAACGGATGCTATATCGATACTAACGGGTGCAGGCAATGACGGCTACAAAAAGTTGTATATACGAAGAGAAATATTGCAATTCTTTAACAAATGAGGGGATATGAAGATGTCGTCCCTAAAACAAAAACATTTTTTTTTTCCTTATATAGAACAAATACTCACCTTTTTATAGAAGAACAACAACAACCTTAATCAACAGTCACTGAGTTATATACGTGAAACTTTCTTGTTTACAAATATAAAATATTTTGTTCTGCCCATAAAAAAAATTTTATTTATTTTATAATTCAAAAATATATTTTTTACTAATGGAAATTTTCTATAGGAAAAAATGTTATTTTTAATATCTTATCTATAAACATATTTTAAATTTTTTTTGTGTATTATATATAGTTTGCTTAAAATTTTATAAAAAAAATGCATTGTGCATAAACTTCAATAAAAAACTACTAATAAAAACATTTCATACTATAATTAAGCATAATAATATAAAAACATATCTTGTCCACGGTTTTTAAATTATTTAATATGGGTTTTTATATGTATAAATTACATTATTTTAAATATATAGAAACTTCAATTTACTTTATTTAAAGATATGGACAAATATTCCAATATAATACTAGAAACATGTGCAAAATGAAATGCGTATATCGGTGCGTAACTCCTGACATTTTAACGTTTATTTCTTTTGTTATATTTATATAAGATTGTTGTTTCTTTTCCTTCCCCATTCTATGACCCTTGGCATCTAAGAGGTGTTTTCTAATGATTTATTAGTTTTATATGCTGGGAATCAACCAAAAAAGTAATATAAAATATTAAATTATAATATAAAAAATTTTGGACTTATTTATCGTTTGATTTTAATAGTAGAAAAACATTTACTATAGTAAAAAAACAACAGTTTAAGATTTTATGATTCAGCAAAAGAAGGTAAAATGCTATCATTTTAACGGGCATAAATATATTTATTTTATAAAATGTACAGCAATATTTCTGTATCGCTATATAATCGCAAATTCATATTATTTTTTCTTTACTTTATAAAAAATTATAAACAAAGCAAATATTGGACAAATATCAAACCATACAATCTGCCCAATTTTCTAACAAAATGCATAAATTTTCGCATTTTTTAAGGTTGGATAAAGTATATATATTTAGAAAATATTTATACTAAACACTGCTAAAAACCTTACAAAATAAAAAATTAAAACAGATGGGCTGTACGAAAATGGGTTTTCTACTACAAATATTTTTTTATATAGTTAAAATGGTAGAAAGCATAACTATGTGTTTTATAAACCCACAGCCGAAAAAATAAGTTTACACTTACAAACAAATACTTGGCTTTATAGCATATTTTTATTTGCAGAAACATAGCTTGTTTCATATGTTTTGATATTAATTAAAAAATGTTTGTTTTATGTACACACAAAAAATTTATAAATGATATCGTTTAGAAAAACCATATTTATCAAATGCAAACAAAGATAAAAATATAAAAACTTGCCTACAATAATTTGTAAACTAGAACATATTGTACATATACCATTTTTAAAATATTTTTTTAAAATGATATTATAAAAAAATGTAAATACTATAAAGGGCTACATTTAAACTAAAAAAGGAAATTGCTTTTACATTTTCTTTATGAGCAAAAATATATGCTCTTTACAAATATGGATTTGCCCGTTTAATCTCTCTTAGGATTGTGTCGATTGGAAATTCAATTTTTGTAAATTACCTAATTCCTGTCAAAATTGATATAAGCCCTTTTAGCTGACAAACAAAGCATTACTTCTAAAAAGTTCCCTATAAAATAGTATTTGAGCACTGTATGAACTAAAATTTTACTATACTCTTTTGTATTTGTTAAAAATATTCAAATATTAAAGCAATATTTTTTTGCAAAATATTTTTTTTTGTAATGACGTGATTTTATACATAACTGCATATTATTGTTTAATTTTTGTGTAGTTATTGTGCTTTTTAGTTTATGGCATTTTTAATAAGACTTCACAATATATTGCAATAATTGCAATAATTGTGGAAAAGTAAAAAATCGGTACATTAAAATAGCAATACAAAATCGCAGCACTAACAACAAGTTACCTGTAGTCACTCAAAACCGCATAGTTTTTCAGTCACTGTCTTTCACAGGGTATTAAAACTTATTTACTCGGGTTTACAAAAAGAACCTGCCGAAACAAGAGAACAAAATAAATATAAGCATATAAATTGTAATGATTAATTTTTATATTGCATGCAAAACGTCAAAAATAATATTATGATAGATTTTTTAATTTTGCTAATAATGTTACAAATACATATTTAAAAATGTATCATAAAGCGTCGGTTACATTCCGTTTGCAAAAGATCTGGTGTAAACATTTTTTACGCTCAAAGCCCTTTTAAAATCTGCAATTTGTAACCCTGAAAAACTAAACTGTGTTATTAAGCCCTAGCGGCGTAGCGAGGAGGGGAGGTGCAGCGGCGGCTTGACCCTTACGGGAATAAGTGTATTATGAATATAAAGGAGAGGGTTTTTTTTTGTGCAGTGTTTTTTTTATTTTTTAAGATCCCAATAAAATTTTTTATAAGAAATAGTTGAAAAAAAAGGCTTACAATATCCATAAATAAAGTTTTAGAGCAATTATGCAACAAAAAAGAGACTTACATCCGCATAGGGATAGCAATAACCAGCGGTACAAAATTACAGGGGTAAAAATCACATTTTTTACTCCTTGGGTACCCAGGGGAAATACATGGTTACCCGGAGGAAATACATGGGTACCCGTGACAAATACATGATTAGATTTAACATACGTTTACAACATTATAACATAAAACCTGTTTTTTTTTGTTTTAGGTATAAATCGGCCAAGCCATGTTAGTTGTCATTGAAATATCTGGAAGTTTTTTTTGCTATCAATATCCATCTTTAAAAAAGAGAAAATTATTTGTATCTTGCATTATTTTAGTGATTCTGCTCCTGTGCCGTTATTTTTTTAAGCCTGTATCTACATGCAGTAATATGCATGTAGTTCTAAGCTTTGATACGTCGTTTTGTTTATTAATTTAATTGTCTTAATATAAGGATAAAACACAAATAAATTGTTAAGTCAACGTTTTTTGCCTCCAAATACGTTATAAAAACAAACACCCCGACAAATTACTATATATTCATTGTAGGTATTCACAGCTTATGAACTTAATCGAAGTTTTAGCTTTGTGTATATGTACTATGTTCTATTTTCCAAAAAACAAATACGTCTTCAACCACATATAATATATACAAAGTAGAAGTTTTTTCATACTCAAACTTTTTTAATTTAATTCGCATAAAAAAACTATTTATATGTAGCTATCAATCTGTATTATGCTTCTTATACTAAGTAAAAATATTTTTAGAAATATTTTATATTATAAGAAATACTCAAAATTTGTTATTAACGGATAAATCGGTTTAGTATCCACCCTCCATATAATATCCGTATGGCCAAAAAAAGAAGTTAAACAAAATATTTTACGGATACCATTTTATAGTATCTACATCAAATAAGTATACGCAAATACTTTTCGTAGTCGCAAATTTTTTCTGTTCTATAATGCATGCAAACAAAAATCGTTTTACTATACAACATATATATTTTAATTTAATACTTTTTTGCAAATACAACCCCCCTAAAAGCATCCGACTCGTAAAAAATACGAAAACTAATAAATAATATTCCGGATATTAAACCGCACTATCAGTAATATTAAAAATTGTATTTACCCAACGTTTTGCGTTGTAACGTATTTCACGGCTGTACAGATATTTTTTACGCCCCATGCTTTCTTACATGCGGATACCTCATAGGCAAACTTTCAGGGTTACATTTGTGTTATTGGAATCAATGCGTTGGTAGGCCGGGGCCTCGGGTATTGCAATCCCTTACACCTGCTTTACACCATCTTGGATACAAATATGCTTTCTATATATTTTTATCTCTTATACAATATATGTTTGTGAATTTTGTATACACTAGAGCCTTGGTAATGCCCGAAAAATTTCCCCCAGGCCTGTAAATTGTGTTTTGGGCGATATAAAAAAACCACATCCACTGCGGGATCAAAAAAACAGCATACTATAGAGGTTTTGCATATGCATAATAGCAACAAGGGTCTTGAAAGGCACTTTACATGTATTTCTTACACCAAAAAATTCATACAATCTTTATTCCCTACTTATTACACAGTAATCGTCATCTTTGCAAAATTATCTTGCACAAAACATTTTTTTTTGACATTAAACGTAATTTGTGTTCTTACTATAGTAAAAAACAACAAAACGCATGAACTATGATTTTCATAGTCTAGGTGTTATGTATAATGCAGGTACCACTTAAGCCGTGTATACTGTTTTTACATCAAAAATGGCCGTGCCGGGCCGACGCGGACAGCCGCGGGTGTCCCGGCTACAAAAGATAGACTTTAAATGCAACGAAGATTTAACGAGTCATTACGGGATGCTCCATATAAAAGTCACCTATGAAATCATAAATTAATAAGTTGTACGAGCAGAATTCGTTATGCAAACATAGACAGTGGCATAATTTTACGCTTTTACAATAGACAAAGCATTATCATAGAAATCAAAAGAAGAACAGTTGTATTTATAACCAGGTATGAGTCTGGGGGAGGCGCAATGCCGAATAATCCAAAAGAAGTTCAGAAGTGCTTAATTTTTTATTTTATTTCATTCTTTCTTTTTCTAATCAACCAAGATTTAAAGATATGTCAGCCGTATATGTAAATACTCTATGAAATGATCAAGGCATGATACGATTGACAACAAAACTGAAAAACTGTATAAAAAACAAGCTTATTTCTAAAAATAAAACCGAAGAAGAATAAACCAAAGTTTACTGAAAATGAACTGCTTAGATTTTATAGTCTAAACACATAATAAAAAGCAAAGTGTAGTAAATTTATATAAGTTTTTATAGAAACTATTGGTTGACAATAAGAAATCCAGACGCAGCTAGTATTATACAAGTTACTGCAAGATGTAGAAATAAAAGCTTTTTTTAGAAAACCTACCTACATAACTGACTGAACCCTAAATTTCGCAAGTATACTAATATAATTTTTTTTATATCAGTATAAAAGCATTCTTTATATTGTAAACATTTATATAACATCAAAAAACAAAACGATTTTATAACGGTAAACCTGAACAAAAAAAGGAAACATTACGATAGTGAGATACATTCTCAAAAGGATTAAATCTGATCGATTGTTTATATACTTATTATATTTAATAGTCTTGTCTATTTGTTTACATCTTCTGGATCGTTTCTCATGTATGGTTTTCAATCGAGCCAGCTCGAAACTCAAAACTCAGTAACTCAACCTGATTTTTTGCTTTTTGAGTTCGCCTGAGCTCGCTGAAATCGAAATCTCGAACTCGGGTATTTCGAGTTTCCGAGTTTCGAGCCAGAACATTTTATCTACTAAAAGTATAGTATAAATGTAAAAAACGAAAAAAAAGATAAAAGATAATTTACGTGTTTAGCTACATCAATACATACGAAACAAGATTTACTATTCAATTTGTATATTAAAATAAAGGAATTGTAAAAAAAACTGCCTAGTATTAGACAAAACCCGTTTTATATAAAAACAAATAGTGACAGAGTATATGTATACCACTTATACATACAGTTGGAGTATAAATTTTACCTAATAAGCCACGAAAATTATATGTGTACTTTCGTATTACTAAAGTCTGTGCCTGGGATATAATTACTAGATGTTGAGAAAAATTAAATTTTTGTCTTACTCATGAATTTTAAGCTCCATTGTTGTCATAAAATAATCTTCGAACAGAAAATTCTAAAAAATACATTTTATCTGCATTTTTTACTATAATTCGGCATTTTTGACACCGGTTTTGCAACTGGTACGCATAAAAAATTTATTATAAGATTACAGCATTATGCCCATTTTATTAAACTAGAAAAAGTTGTAACAGGAGATTGTTTTAAATTATATCAATTTTTACAGATCTATAATAAATTATTTTCTTTCGTCAAAAGCAAATATATTTTATGTTTGAGTATAATGCCATTAGTTGTATAGGTGTAATGCACATGACACAGTTTTTCTGTAGTATGCACACAAAGTGTTGTTAAGAAAAAAGCGACATTATATTGTAAAAGCTTGGGAAAAGTAGATTAAAAACATTTTATTCAAAAAAAAACACTAAACTCGAAATCAAGCTAGTTTATAGGAAAAAGTAAATCGGTCTGTGTTTTTGGCATTATTTTGTGTCAATATATAGCATAACAAAGACACAAAGAAAGTATTTGCATGTTTATTGAGACTAAAATGACGTACCGACCAAGTATTATATAGAAGATATATGTATAGCAACTTAATTAAAATAAATGGAAGATAATTTTTAAATGTCTTGGTTTAGAAACACTTAAATGTAGCTGTTCAAGGTATTTTTTTACATTTCAGCGCTAATACGATTTATATATATTATTTAAAAATCATTTAAAAACACAAGAATATGATAGTGCATATGAAAAAAGATAACTATATTTTGTAAGCAATTTAAGATTTATTAACATTTCATATTTTTTCCCGTCTGTCATATAGAGTGTAATTGCTTTCATTTTATGTAAAGGTTAGCTCCCTATTGTCATAAACAATTTTTTTTATCTAAATTAATGTGAACTTTTTTTTTAAGGCAAATTTGTATGATAAAGAGATTAAGGCCATGTCCGGTTGTTTTACTCTATAGAGAATTTCTAGGGCAAAATGGCTTGAGATAATTCGGTATAGCAAATTGTCTATAGAGAATGCAAAATAAAAAATCCGAACTAAAAAAAATTCAACTTAGTGAAATCTCTATAGAGAATTTTTTCCATAGTGAAATCTCTATGGAAAATTTTCTCTATAGAGAACTTATAAAACGCGTTTGGAAATATAAAAAAAAATCACTATAGTGAATTTACGATATAGTGACTCGTTTTATCGATTTTTTTTTATGTTATATATTAAATAAGATATAGAAATGCGCTTTTTATATTGCTATATATAAAAAATAGCTTTCTACAAGCTTTTTTTTGCTAATGTGATTTTTCCTATAGTAAATTCTCTATAGTGAGAGTTTTTCAACATGAAAAAAAAAAATATATTCTTTTTACTGAAAATTAACCATAGTGAAATCTTTATAGAGAAAAAAACCTACATGGCCTAATTTATATGAACTAAGTAAACATTGCAGCGTTAATAGAACGTAAAAAATCAAAACAAAATACACAAACTATATATTCAGACCCGATTTTCGATATAATTATGATTCTACTCTTTTTTAGTCACTTTAAAAGGTTTTCTATATTAAGTAGTTATAAAAATTAATTTGTTCTAGTTGAAGTTAGTAATAAATTTACACAATAAAGGCCAAAGTTAAAAACTTCTATTATATATTAAACGTAAAAAAAGCTTTTACAGAGCCTTTGTTAATAATAGTGTATCAAAAACACATTTGAATATATTTTTTCTCGTATATGCTTTTAAATTCAGAATACAATGTAAAATTTACAGTAGAAAAAATTATAGATGATTTAAAAAAATCTTGTACAATTTTTTTTAACCTATAATAAAAAATATTATCGCCTAGACTCAACTCGCTCGAACTCTACTCGAATCGATCTGACTCGAACTCGACTCGAACGCGACTTGAACTTGCGAGTTGTAAAATCAAAAAGCTCGGCTGAACTTGAGTACTCAAACTCGGTTTTTAAAAACCCATTTCTCATGCCATGTTCTATTTTCATATGTGACTTGTTCACGATTGCTTTTTGGCTTTGTTTTTTTTGCTTAGTGAGTCGGTTTCTTTTGCACTTTCATTTGTTATACTAGGAACTAAAGTAAAATCTCATATTTCAATGCCAAAAATTTTTACGTATACACATGCATAAATTGCAGAATATAAAAATTTTTCTTGAATATAGATTTTTTTTTTTTATCACGCAATAATTTAGTTTTTTTAGTACACAAATACATCCTTCAACGTAATCAGCTTTTTATGCTTCATGTTTTAACTTTTTTAAATGTTTTTGCTTGACATACCACCTGATCGGTATCTCGCAAATGATATCGTTTACATATACAAGGTGTAAAAAAACGGCAGTTCAAAGACTTACATGCGGTTTAATATACATATATACTTTTTGGAAGTGTTGCAAGAAGTTGCGGCTGTCAGAAAAACACTACGTAAGCTAATCGGAAGCATCCCTTTACATAAGCATGACAATCTGTTAAAATTAAGGAAAAGACAACTGCAACAAGTCATTTTTGCTTTATGTGGCATTTTGTATTTCTATATTATTGTCCCTACACTCGAACACTTTAATGACGATATGTGTTTTACCTATAACAACTAAAAGCACCTCAAAACGTGTCAATCATTGGGCTTGCTTATATAATCTAAGAAGTTGCAAGTAGTCTGGTTCTAAATACTATTTGTTATTTTTACTACTTTACGGATTAATATTTTTTTTTGATTTTCTAATGTTATGTTTAACAACCTAAAAATAACGCACTACAGTAGGAAAGTCTCCCCGCACTTGCGTACCCAGGAGGGGGATTACCCTCCTTTTTTTAGAAAAAATATCACGCCTACTGTTTTAACTTGAATAAAAGACCCCTTGCCTGTATTTGAATGGAAACATACGTGGTATTATGTTCGAAGAAAATAAACCCGTTTTATACCAAAGCGCAAAGAACAAAAGTGTTTGTTTTGATATTTTTTTTGTAAGAAACAAAACAAAAATAGAAAGTAAAATATAAACTAAAAAGTGCGCATGTATTTGCAAATCTTTTTAGATAAGTGAAGCAAAATAGCAGATTATTTACCTTAAGGACGTTCAAATAACATTTCATAATAGGCATTAAGCGTGTTTCTTACAAAAAAGACATTTTCCGCATACGATATTTTGCCTTTACTAAATTGAATGTAAATATAATTAACACTACTAGTATATTTATGTAGATATAAACAATATTTTTACTGCATTGGCAATGTTAATATTGATGTAATGTAACTTATCAGTGCAAAACCCTATTTCATGTCGCTTACGTTAAAATCAATTGCCTAATTTATACTCTTTTTATCCAATTAGGTTTTTACGACATTTAGAACAGAGCCTGTAAGCGTTTTTTTTGCGTCTAGTTGTTTTAATTTTCTTTTTTATAAAAAATAATTCAAATTGGGTTTTACAAACAAATCAAATCAGCCTTATAATATTTTTTGTAGTAATATCTAGGTTTTCACATGTAATAAAAACAGTTCAATTGGACTTTTTATAGTTATTTACTGCAAAAAATATCTGAATATATTTACAGTGTTTCCATAGCATCTTTAATGTAGAAAAAATGTTTCGAAATAATTTTACCATGTGAAAATGGTATAACCAGGTCTGTTGGCAGTAGAACATCTCATATATTAGTAGGGTAGTCTTTTTTAGGGGATCTTATATTTAAAGGGTCTTATACGCAAGTTAAACGGTAAATTTGATTTTTTAAAAAAATCATTTAAATTTTGAGAAAAAAAGGGTCTTTTATTTGAGGTCAACAGTAGGTTTAAAGGGTATTTTTTGTGTTGAGATTTTTTTTGATTTATAAAATACAAAAAAAAGTTTTATATATGTACACGTTTTCAAAAATAATTATAATGCTTTTTACATCCATAAAAAGTGTTTTTAAGCCCTTTTTTTGAAAAACACGTGCTATCTTTGGCCTAAAATATTTTGGGTAAGCCACTGTTAGACCTTACGTAAAAAATACAGTTCAATATATACGATTTTATTTTAAAATAAAGTACGCTGATTAAATATATCTATACAGGTATATAGTTGGTAGAGATTAGGTACTTAAACGAAAAAAATTGCCACATGATAATTTGTAAAAGGTTTTTTTTTTTATTTTTCATTTTGTAAGCAGCCTTTCTTTGTTTAGAATATTCTTTACTTCTGTTGATTTATCTTTGTAAAAAAAGTATAGGAGTCAAACAGAAAAAAGATCGATTGACATATATGGGTACAAGCGTAAAACTTTTTTTGTTTAGTATAATATTGTTTGCAAATAGCACCCCTGCGCCTATAAACGATAGGCATGGTTTTGATACCCTCGTGCTTACGTTTGCAAAAGTTTTTTCGCCTGCCCGCGTTAAACCTTTTTTATTAAGGTGTAATGTCAAAAAAAAACACAGCCTTAGCTGGTAATGCAAGTATTTGGTTTATGTCAAATTTTGCGTTACACGACAATGATCCCGCAAAGCCGCTATCACGTAATATTTTAATAGAAAGAAAGTTCTAAAGCCGTGATTTTAGGATAAATTAATTGAAAAACATCAATAAATTATTTAAAAGAAAAATATTAGACAAAAGCATATATTAAAAACAATTTTGCAGGTTGTTGCTGTAGTTATATTTAATTTTGTTGTATCTATAGAAAATTGTCAATATAATATTCTTGTCTCTAAAAAGAGCAAGTTCGTGCATTTTTTTTTCGCAGCATAAAAAATACAAAAAAAACTGTTTTTAAAAAAATGAAAAAGTACAACTGTATTTTTTTTCTTATTAAAAATCTTTTATTGCAAATAGAAAAAATCACCCGTGATTTTTTTTACTACGTCTATTTTTTAAAGACCGTTTATTGCAAAAAATCATCTAAAACCGATTTATAAACTATTTTAAAAAACTGTTTTTAAATTAATGAAAAAATCGCGCTTTGTTTTGTAGTCCGGGTTTTATCCAGATTTGTTTGAACTAAAGCTACAAACGTGTTAAATTATCGTAAAAAACATCTTTATTGCGATTTTTTTATTTTAAGGATGTGTGTCCCTACAACTAAATTTTAATGGTTTTGAGTTTGAGAAAAAATATGATGATTTCTCAAAGATTTCTGAGGTCTTAAGTACAAGAATTTTGAAAATTACTGTTATTAATTGCGTGGTTAACATATATTTTGCTTATATTTTTTTTTGGAATATGATATACGATCCCCCTTAAAAAACTATTACTCTATTAAAGGTTTTTTTTCGTTTTTCATAAACCAACATGGACTTTACACTGTATTTTACAGCCCAGTAATTTGTCTCTCTTGTTCTCTACCCTTTTTGTATGTACAAAAAGGTGGGTTTTTTTGTTTCCCGAAACAAAATTAATAGTAAATTGTAAAAATTTTCATTACAAAAATATGTTGTTCAACAATATAACTAGGACACAAGGTTACAGTTTTGCATATTATTAGTCTATTTAAGGGTTCTAAATTAAGGAGTATTAGTAAAAAAAGAGTTTTTTACTGTAAAAAAAATAAGGCTGTATAATCCTTCGAGCCAATATGCATAATATATCCATGCACTTATATAGTGGCAATTTTGTTTTTGATGTAGGCCCAAAACAAAATTTTAGTTTAAAAATGGCAAAAATCCCAATAAAAACAAATTTTTTTATTAAAAAGCTTTTTTTGATGCTATTATCAGCTGACATATAAAACAAAGGTTTAAGATCGTAAATTTTTTGTGTTGAAATGGCAACAATCCGATTAAATTAATGTAAAAATTTTTTAATATTGTTTTAAAAGTAAAAAAAAATATTTTTTTTTTTGGTTAAATAAATATAAATGGATCTATATTGCTGCATTAAGAATAAAAATATTGTGTATGTAGGCATCGTTTTTCGGCTGCTAAATTGCAGATATATGCATTTAATGACTTTCAATTTGCAATTGTTGGTTTAATAATTTCCGAGACAAAAACTACATCGTATAATTTTGCAAAACATTTTATTGCAGCTATAAATATTCTTTTATGTGAATACTGCTAGTTTTTTTATTTTATTACATCATTTTAAGTATGATAAGCAAAATTAATGCAATGAATTGCATCCACAAAGATGCTTTTTATGACTTTCTATCTACTTACGTGACGCAATCTGTATCGAGTCCTCTCGCATGATGCAAACCATAACAAAATCATTTTATATTAGAATTACGCAGGGGTTCTTGTAGTTAAAATGTATTTTATTGTCAATATACTTTATTTACAATCTAAAATGCGTTAATCTGTTTTACTAAATTTACAAAGCTTGTTTTTAATTTTGCATATGGCGCAGAATCTATTTGTTCGACAAAATATCACGCGAGAGGCAAAAAATTGGTCAACCAAAATCAGTTTTAATTATAGACTTATTAACCAAACAGTAAATATAAAATACTAAATGATTATAACAAACACAAATATAATGGAATACGTTTTCTAAACTTTATTAAAATGCGCTATAAAAAGATTTTATATTTTAATATGTCAAAAAAGGCTTTAGATGCAAAAAGACATATATTTTTTGCAATCATTTCAATAT
>JAQFYM010005541.1:0-13119 GCA_034694785.1 Agrenia bidenticulata
TTTTTATTTTCCGGGGGGGGGGGGGGCGGGCCCCCCTGCCCCCCTGCCCCCCCTGCCCCCCCCTAGGTACGCCACTGCAAATGTAAGCCCTTATCCGGTGAAAACTCTGATTGAAAACACAATATTAAAGTATACACCTATAAGTTGCGAATAAAAAATAAAGAAAAGTAAGTATGTTTAATAAGCTTGCCTAAATGTTTTTATTTTAATTTAGTCTTGTTTTTTCCGTTTTTCAAACACTTCTTTTCAAAAAAAAAAAATTATCGGCGTTTTGCCCGTATACCAAAAGAAATTATACATGATTTTCTGTTTGCAATTTTATTTTAGTTTAAATCTATCTATTTTAATTTATTTACAAACTTGGGTTTACTAAAGAAAATTAAATTGATATCTGCTATACTATTATACACTTAATTATCATTTTTTGTCGTACAATTAAAAGGTTTAAACAAAAAATTGTAAAGGTTTTTGTGTATCTAGAAATAGTTGTAATGAGATATAGTTACATTTGATTGTAATAAAACTGCACAAAGATAATTCAAAACTGCTTTTTAAAATTATAAAGAAAAACCTTATCGTAAACTTACGAAAAAATGTGTTTTCATGTCTTTTTCATGTCTTTTTATTTTTAAGTATAAATTTTTTGCAAAAATGCGCAAAGCCTATTTTTCAATACAAGCTTGTTTTTTTTCAAAATTACTTTTGCGCCCACCAGGAGGATATTTCGCATCTGAGTGTGTAACAAATGATGCATTTCTGAGATGTTTTTAATTATTGACGTCATCATAAACATATTTTGATATAGCGAAACATATCGAAGGGTATTTTCTCTTTTTTTATCCCAGTTTTTTTAATTATTTGGTTACAACGGTTAGTTTTCATGTTCATTTTATACAAAAAAAAAAGTTACTCCACTTTATAGTCAATTTTATCCTTTTGTAATGATACTCTTCTTTATAAACCCATTTTAATATTTTTTTTCGTTTATAATATTCAACTCGTCTTCTTTTGTTGGTATGTGTTTCAAACACTTATTGTAAATCTTATATGCGTATTTAGTGTAAACAGGTTTTTTTTAATTTGATTGTAACATTTAATTGGTTCAGTGAAAAATAAACTACGTTTCTGACTTGTCTATGTTAAGAATACAACAAAAAAATTAGTTAAAACCGTATTATCATTAAAACAATTCCTCTAAAGAAAACACAAATTAACTGTTCATAGATAGAAAAGAAATTTCCTAAAGTTTATTCTTATGATAAGTAATTTTTAAGTTCGAATAAATTAAAACTCATACATTGTGGCAACAAAATACTGTTCAAAATTGTAAATATACAAAATGCCTTTATAATGTTCAGAGTTTTAAAAAACGGCTGTATAATGTATATAGAACAAAAAAAACCCATTCAGATGGTTTTTCGTTTATCACGAAAAGCATTTTTGTGTATTTTTCTTCGTTTTATAAGCATAAATTTCTAAACAGAATGCCTAAGGAATGTGGCCCAAAATAGAAATTTTAAAAATAGGACGAAAAAAGATTTCTAAATTAAAAAGGGCTAAAATTTAAATGTATAAAAATTAAATTTAAAAAAAAAACGTTTTTACAAATACTATTGAGATAAAATTCAAGAGTGTTCATGAAGTAAATTTTTTATTCAGAAAATATATAAAATTCTAAATCCAAGTCAAAAAAATTGGCATTTATGTAATTATACGAAAGAAAAAAAAACATATTATAAGGAAAAAAAAAATATGAACGAAAGTTAATTATGTCTACAAAAAAATAAATAGATATAATTTAAATTTTAAAATTAAACTTAAAAATTTTTAATTATACGGAAGATGATGTAAAACCGACTATATTGCTCGATTGCTCGATTATGAAATTATTTTTTTTTGTATTTGTTTATATGCTGCTCATCATGATGCCCAAAATAACCAGTGTTTAATAAAACTGCAAAATTTTGTATACAAATTTGTCCAAATCTTGTTATTAAAGTTTAAGGCTTTCTGTCGTTTTTTGTCCTGTAGATTTTTATGCACTGGTTTTAAGGCCACAAACTTTTTGAAGGAACACCCTTTGAGGTTTAACCTCAAAGATGTATTTTGAGATATTTTTCGGTCGATAAAACTTTAGAGGCAAAAAAAACATACAGTGGCCACTGTATTTATGGTATAACCTTTAAGTTTCGTACAAAGTCTCTTGTGTTTTTTGCATTTTACTCCATTTATTAATTATTAATAAGATAAACAAGCGTATAAAATATATTTGTAACGGTTGGTTTAAAAAAAAGTTTTAATTTCACAAAAAAAACCGTTTTTATGCGATGATGCAGTAAATAAAGTATAAAAAAGGCTGTCTCGAATTGTTAATTGCTAAAAATCATGATTAGTGTAATTTTAACAAAATAGTACTTAAATGACAACAATCTGTTATAATTAAATTGCTACGAGTGGATTAATTGTTCCCAAAAAGCCCTATAACGAATCATTCTTTAGGGTTCATAAACTATAGAACCGTTCTTTGAGGACAGAAAACGAAAGATGGCCTAAGTTTGTTGTTTTTTTTTTCGTAGTTAAATCTTACTGTTTTTTACACTGCAGATCCCAACATTGGTTTCGTGTCTTTGTTCATATTCTTAATTCATTGCCTTTAAACGTTACATAAACAAGATCGAATAGATTTAAATATAATTTGGCTTACAGTATGCAGAATCCTCGAGTATATCTTATACGTAAGACATACCTATATGGATTAAAATATCTATATTATGAAAGTAATTAAGATAATTATATATTTTAAAGTGTTCGTGAAGCAACAAAAATTATTAATTCGTTTCCAAAGAGTTTTGGATGTATACGATTCTCTTGATATTTAAAAGAACAAGCATAAGCATAATCACAAAATTATTATTAGTTGACAAATATAAGACTAAAAATCAAAAAATATTTATGTCAATAGTGGCCCAAAAAACAGTCTAGTAGCTATTTTAATATCTTTGAGCTGTTGATACAAATATTTTCATTAAAATCTGTTTTTTATGACGCAATGAATGATTTGGGTATAATTAAAAATTCTTTGCTGTGAACACAATGTTTGAAATCATTTTGTATGCTATCATGGCAATTATTAATATGTTTGATGGTACGCATTGCATGTAAATCATAAAAAAATAAGAAAGACTGAATAAAAAAAACTATAAAAAAGCACAATTTACGTACATGTATTGACAGGAAAGGTTTTATTTATATTTTAGTCATTTTTTAGAAGTTATATAGATTTCTTACAAATGATTTAATGCAATAATTTTATAATGCAAACATCGGCTTTTTGACAAAACACACACTTTTTATTTGCCTCATCTACATTAACTGCTTCATATATCTGTATATATCACTGCTCTGTATAGATATCAATACTTCTTGTAAATATAATTTAGTCTTAGTTCTAATAAAGATCATGCGTATTATTTAGGATACAATTACCCGTTAAATATGTATATAGTTTTATTTTATCTTATGTTTTTTCTACTTTTTAATATCCTTTCTTCTGGATAATTATATAAATGAGAATTTAATCAATGGAGGTGTAAATTTTTACAAATAAAGTTTCGTACCAAATAATTTTTTTGCACATTATAGTGATTGTAATTCTTTTGGACGTTATTTTGATAGATATTTTTATTGGTTTGAACTTTTTTTGGACTAAAATTTTAGACGTTTTTTTTGCATCACTTTTTTAACCCCTTTTTTCTCGAGTTATATTTTTTTAGGATCTTTTTAGTTTAAACCTTCTATCTGTTCACCGATAAGAAAAGTTTTATATATTTAATAGAAAAAAATTATGGAAAACTATAGAATAATGAGTATATTGTAAATTGTACATTAGTAAAATCGTACAACATTATTTTACATGCAGAAGAGCCCTCCACGGTCCGGTTATTGACCGCGTAAGACATGACCGGTCCTGTTATTGACTTTATGAGATATATTTATTTTGTTTTTTAAATATCAAGTAAGTAAAGTATAACTTAGATCTGTTTGTAAACTTAATTTGCTCTTGTATACTATTAAATTTAAATATTTTGTATATTCGATTTAAAAAATGCTATAATTATTAACTGTATTTGTAAGTTTATAGCATCCATTTTAACATTTTAGTCCTTTATAATAGCTTTTTAGATATTTACATGCTTACCGCTTTAATCCACATTCATGCAATGTAGAATACCAATTACGTAAAAAAGTTCATTATTATTAAAAATAGAAAAAAAAAACACTTTATGGTTAAAAAAACGCGTTTTCCATTATTATATAATTCCTAGGGACTAAGTTTAAATAAAATCTTTTGAATTGTTAGATGAAAACAACTCAGAATTTAATATGCTCATAAAAAATAAGAAATAGGATTTTTTATTTATAAAAAACAATTTTCTTTTTTGTTCGACTCGGTCCGGTTATTGAACCTTCCAATCCGGTCCATCCGGTAATGCGATAAAAAAATCTAGGCCGGTCTTGTCCTGGCGGTCAATAACACGACCGTGCAGGTCTCTGACATGCAGTAGCAAGCAGCGGAGTAACAAAATTGGGGGCCCGGGGGCACGTTTTTTGGTGGGGGCCTCTCTTTTAGAATAATTTTTTGTTAAAAATATGTGCTTTGTTCATGGCTTGGTTTTCAAATATTTTTTTATGCAGATCTAGATGTTGTAATATTTTTTAGTCATCAAAAGAAATTATATAAAGTAAAGTAAGCATTGTAGCACTAGCACTTTTCAAAATATAATTTGCATTGCACTTGGTAGTTTTCTTTTCTAGTATTAAAATCTCAAAAGATCCCAATATCTTGCCATATTAGTTAAATGATTTCTTTAATATAAAAAGTAATAATTTTGGTCCTTTAAAATGTTTTTTTTGCTAAATAAAGACCTGTTTAACCTTTACAAATAAGTAATTTTATAAATATATAAAATAAAGGTGTCCAGACAGTTCTACCATTTGCCTATAAAAAATAGGTTATAAACAACTCGTTACTCAAAAACTTAAATTAAGGCAAATTTAAGAAAATCAATATAGTAAAAGACCAGAAACTATATTTACTGCATGAAGATGAGTGCAATGCTATAGAAAATAATAATAAATACATTTTTTTTTATTTTGATATTTTTTTTATACCCAAACAACCCTACCATCGTCCCTAACCTAACCTAACCTATCAATATCATGGGGTGAGTCTCTAAATTTTTGTCAGGGGGGTCATAAAAAAATAATTTTTTTTGTTTTATATTTAAGCTTAAAAGCGCAAAAAAATCGTTGTAAAAATTATCTAGGAGGGGTCAGTCCCCCTTTGACCCCCCCCCCTCCCCTCCCCCATGAAACCAACCTTAATCATAATCCAAATTTTACATTCTTTTTGGGTTTGTATTTAGTTCGTGAAATTGTTATTTTATCTTTTTTTTGCCGACTAATCGAGCTTGTTCTTGTTTTTCATTTTTTTTTATTGCCGAGTAGTCCTTATTTGTTTTACGTTTTGACTTTTTGTGTCAATTTCAGTTGAATTCAATTTCCGAGGTCTACACTTCTTTTGTAAACATTTTTTGTTTATGTTATTTTTGTTACTGAGACTCCCATTTGCATTTTATATATACAAACCAACTTTATAACCTTCCTTGTTGCATATTTTTATTGCTAATTAAAGATCTGTTTTACCTTTACAGCGTAATAATTTTTTGTATGTAGTAAAAAACAATCATTTTAATAACTACCATATACTTCAATGCTTTTTATATGCTTTTACAATTACAAAAAATATATTTTAAATCGATTGCCAAAAAAAAGCTTTTATACTTGTTGCCTGCTAAGTAGGGATTCCAAGGCCCGGGTTTTGAAACAAAAAAATTCGCCGGGATACCGGAATCCGGGATCTTTTTATATGAAGGAAGCCTAAATATTGCATGAAAAATACTAAAGCATTATGTCAAAGAATAACGGTAAAAACAAAAAAATAAGGCAAAAATAACAAAAACCATTAAATACAAAAGAAATAGTAAATATTTAAAGTTTATAAGAACGATTTTGGGTTAGGATTAAATACGAGGTATCCCGGGACGCAATAAAAGTAAAAAAATCGTCGGGATCCAGGCATTTGGATCCTTACTTCTAAGTAAAAAATATACAATGGAAAATTATAATGATTTTATTTAACCGTGGTGGGTAGGTCATACAGCCATCCAAAAAAAAAGTATTGTGGTCAAAAACTAAAAAAATTACAAGATTATGCATTTTATTTTTTGTAAAATCTAGTATCGGTATAGGACATCTATATATGTACTCTTTTTTTCTTTTCACCTTTGCACAAATTACTGCATGATAACTAATAATTTTTTTATTGTCAAAATACCATATTACTAACACAAAAATCTTTTATACATAGTTTCTTTACATCCATGAACTTTTTACCAGATTTATTTTTTCTTCTTAAATTTTGTATTTGAAATAATATGATTAAATAGAATAACCAGATAACCATTTTAGTAATCAAACTTTGTTGCAGATATCTATTAGTGTTGATTGTCGTCAATCTGTAAAAATAAAACAAATACAGTTGCAGCCGTATAAAAAAAACAGTATATATACTCTATGGGCGCTTTTAAAGCTGCGAACTTTACGATGACATATATTTTATATTAAAAAACTAAAACAATTCTACAGTTATATATTGGAAAAAAAAATTGAAAAAACTGACAGTCTTTTTAAACAAACAGAGGTTCGACATGTAGCTTCCAACAAAAATTGGTCGCATAAAAGTGCTATTTTTATAAAAGGTGCATAACGCACATCCATAAGATCAAAACGTTTTTTACGTGTTTTAAAAAAAGTTTTGGTTGACATTACCAGTTTTTCTTATACATATACTGCTGCAAAGTTATCAGCGTTTTCTGCTAAATTCTTTGTCACTGTTGTGTTTTTTAGATTTTTTTTAGATTTTTACAAACAAAAAAATAACAGCTTATTTTTTTGATAACCAAAATAAATTAAACATACCAATACAGCTTTAGAAAACGGTTAATTTATGTCGTATACAAAATATTTTTTTAGTAATACGACTTATGCAAATTAAAGGGCAAGAACTTTGTAATATTTAACTTTCTTTAAAAAATATATATAGAAATCTTTTTTTTTTTCTAATTTTGCTCAAAATTTGTTTTTTATATACGTTTGTACAAAAATAAAGCATAAAATATTTGGGGCCCCCTAAGCCAGAGGGCTTGGAGGCACATGCCCCCAGTGCCCCCACTCTTAATTCGCCCTTGACCCGTGAAGGGTAAAACATATTGGTGAAAGTTAAAACTCATATGCAAAAAAAATTAAAAAAACACTGCCAGTATTTATTAACATGTGTAAAAACAGTATTTTTTACGTCATATCATAAACTATATTGATAAATTACTTACATTTTAATTTTTTTGGTATAAAAGCTATTTATTTTACTTACCTTAATAAAATTTGTAGAAACTTTTGTTTTAGAAAGAGAAGTCTATAATTGATTAAAGTACTTTATCAAATAGGCCTTATATTAAACCCTTTCTTCCGCCTTATTTTTTACAAGATCTTTAACATTCATTATTTCTATGGCATATTATTTTACCACCAAACTTAATATAAAAACAATCTTTATATTTACCGTTGAAACATAAATCTAGTAAGTTCAGCGTTTATTATTATTAGTCAGATTAAAAAATAATTAGCATTTATACAATTCCTTGCTTAACGCAACTAGAAATGTCGTAAACTTGCATTCTGAAGAGATCACGACAAAGTAAAGTGCCTTATTGCCCATGATATTTCTATAAAGGGAATAAATACCCCCTTTTCACTAAAGAAGATAAAAAATACTCATATGTGAAAATAAAGATAATGAATACCTATTTCACAAAAAAAGATGTGATCACAAAAAGAAGGAAAAATCTAAATATTTTCAGCAATTATGCGATTTAAACAAAGGTTTCTTTCTAAGGCTGTGTTCGGAAAATATTCCATTGGAATTTTTCAGGCCAAATTAAGGGGTAAAATATTCCATTGGAAAAAATAACGCCATTGGATTTTTTTTTTCTTATTGATTTTGCAATGAAAAAAAAATATTCTATTGGAATTATTTATGACCAAGGGAATCTCCCTTAGTCATTTTTTTAAGTCATTGGGAAAATATATTGGAAAATTATTCAAACACGGCCTAAGTAAAAAGAAATTTCATTCGCATACTAATGCCGTAAACAGAAAAATGACATACAAAAAAGTTAAAATGCACTTCAGTGTATATTCGTATGACATAGATTTTTTTTGTTGTATATTTGTTGACTTAGATCTGTTACAATATACCATTTCACCTTCTAGTTCGTATGTGCTAATTTATCTGTATTAAAAATTAAAAGGGTTAAAAAACTCACACACTCGATCAAAGTTAGCGTAGAGAATGATTTTTGCAATTCACGGTTAAAAAATGCAAACTGTATCAGTTTGGAGGGTTTTTTTTAAGATGGGCCCTAAATTTTCTACTCACTAAAAATGGGTTTAAAACTGGGTTTAAAACAAGTGAAAAGCACGTCAAATACAAAAAAAACGTACAAAGTAACTTTTATTAGCATTTTTGAGACTATAAGAAATACAAATGATCGAGATTATTGTTTTTAGTTATGCCTTGTAAAATCTACCAGAAAAATAATCCAGTATAGTAGAATAACGTGCAAAAAAATGAAACGTAAAACAACACCAAAATATTTAAAGCATACTTGATAAATATTTGACTGTAAGCACAAAGTTGGGAATACAAAAAAAACCTAAACATATCGCCATAAAAATTTCTATTCGAGATAAACGAATTTGCAATTAACTTCATTATAATGCTGTAAAATTAATTTTACTTAATTTTTATATCGGGTTTTTACGTAGTAATGCAATTTTTTAAAATATATAAACAAAAAATTAGAAAATTACCATATTTATAAATTATCAATTTTTTAATCAACATCATTGCTTTGCAGCCAAGAATTTCTATATTTTACAGGGAGCGCTTCCAAACCTTTTTTGATGTTTCGCCAAAAACAATAACACAAAATTTTTGACACCCAAATTTTTTTTCTAAAATTATAAAATAATTTTTTATCAAAAACGGCATAAAAATTTTAGTAGGTTATGTACTTAAAAATATAAAATAAAAAAGTTTGCGACCGAAAAAAAACTCGCGACTCTAAAAAGAGACGTGAACTATGGGCTAACGACGCTGCTTTAAACTAGGTATCTTAATATGGCAGTTTTTCAAAAAAACTAAAAAAAATAAGTAAAATATATAGAGATTAGAAACATTTTTCATTTCAACATTTTTATTGCTGCATATTACAGATATTTAACATTTACTTGATGGTTATTTTCTTAATGTATTTTTTTGTGCGCATTTATCATATATAAGTTCAGTTTACCATTATATGGTAATGGTTTATCATCCCAACTGTATCTCTTGCTATTCGCCTTTAGAGACAAATTTTCGGGATTAAAACCAACGATTTTTATCGAGCATATAAATACTAATTTATAACTAATATAAAATTTACAGTATATTCCTATACATTTCTACTAGCTTACGCTATTTTTTACCCCTATTTTTCGGTATAAAATACAAGACCTAATTACAGTTATTTTAAAAGCATTTTACTGAAAATCTTGTTTACTGATGTTTTTTTGCTGTTATTTTAAATTTTAGCTTTTCAATTGCTTTTAACATCTTTTGACTTTTTTTCGAACCCGATTTTAAGAGGTTAACTTTTCGTAATCAATTTATTAGAATACCATATGATATTTGACATAAATTGATAATAAATATATAAAGGACAGTAGGTTCGTATTTATGCATCGAACTTGTTTTCCTGTGAGTTCGTTTATATAGGGTTTACCTATCATGCTCAACATTGTTGCAACCATTTTCGACATGTTTTCATTCATAATCGACAAAGACTAATCGATTTCGACAGTCTGCAACCAAGCTAGACTTTTTTACAAGCAATCTCGACTTGGCGCAATCGACCTCGTCGGTGTTGCAACCAAGCTCGACAAAGAGCAACCAAACTCGTCTTTGTTGCAAAAAACCTCAACTCAGTCGCAAACAAAATCGTCTTTAAGTGACCATACTTCGCTTAGTTGCATTCAATCCAGTCAAAATCAATTAAAAAAAAACTGTTTTGCTAGGCATTAGGGAGATAAAAGAAATAAATAAATATTATTGCATATATTATAGTTATTACGGTTTTATTTTTTGTAGCCTTTAAATGTTTATAACTAAAAAAAAAGTATGTATTATGACAATGTCACCGCCGTTTAACCAATATGGTAATTGTTTTATTCTTTTTTCTTTTATGTTTAAAGCGACATTTTCATAATCACATATTTTTTTTAACTATAAAACATTATAGGTTACAAAAATAAAACTGTAAAAACCATAACTATAGTTAATATCATTTGTTAATTTTTTGATGTACCTATTCCAATCAAATTATTTCTAAAAATTAATTTTAACGAGATTGAACGCAACTAAGACGAGGCCGATCGCTCAAAGACGTTTTTGTTTTGCGACAAAATCGAGGTTGGTTGCAAAAAATACGAGCTTGACTGTTTTTATTGAGCTTGGTTGCAACACCGACGAGTTCGATTGCGCCTAGTCAGCTTGCTTGCAAAAAAGTCGAGCTAGGTTGCAGAGAGTTGATATCGATTGATCTTTGTCGATTATATATGCAAACATGTCGCAAATGGTTGCTTAAAAGACGAGTATGATAGGGGAACCCTATATATGTCATTTTTTCTATTTATGGTTTTTAACTGGTAATACATTCTAACTTCGACTTAATTAGAAAAATTTTTACTTTACATATTTTTTATAGAATTTACAATTTACAATTTATATCTGCATTTTGTGTTTACATCTTAATTGTTTAAAATGTGTATTTATTCCTTTCTATTTTCAAAAATTAGTATTTATCCTCTGATTATGTTATAAAATGTGTTTTTTTTTTTATTTCGCAAAAAATGGTTATTTAGCAACTTATCCAAAGTATTTAAATATGTTTTAACATATTATGGTGATTCGTAATTTTTTCATCCCATAATGGTAAGAAGATGGTAAAAAAAATTTAAGAAAAATTATTTGTAAAAAAAATATATCAAAAGAAGCACCACAATAAACTTTCTAGAGATACAAAAACTAAGAAACTAAATAGTATGAATATTATAAAGTAAAAATCTTTATGTATTTTCTCCCATAATGACCATTATAGGGAAATTTCAAAAGTAACGAAAAAGGCACGAATATCCTATTAATATATAGCTTTGAAAAATAAATACAAAGTTTTTTGCATAAGATTTTTTACTTTTGTTGGTTTATATATGAATTATTTCTTAAAATCTAAAAAAATACAGTAAAACATCGTAAAACGGGGGTTTCTAGAAATTTGAATTTTTCCTTATATGATTAATTAGGCATTTTAAATTATGCAAACAAATTTCCCAATAAAAATTACAGATTACAAAACATGTTAAAATATAAAAAAAATTGTTTGCACTTTGCACTTAATATATTTATTTTATTGCCTTCTTTCAACTAAAATAAAAAATTTATCAAAAACCGACCCCGTCTATAAGTTATAGGTGCTTCTGTGAAACTTTCATTAAAAAATTTGTTGCAACGCCTTTATTTGAAATCTATAATGAAAGATTCCAAGTTTTTTAATCAAAAAAAACGTATACTACCTATGTCCCTAATTAATTGTTCACTGTGTTTTTGTTTTTGCCTCAATTTAAGCCAGATTAAGAAATGAATAAGACAATTAATTTTGGAGAGAGGGTGTATTATTTATGAAAAAAAAAGAATTTTACATATCGTACGATTTTGTTAGCAAATAAATACTCATCGTTAATTTTTTAAGTTATTTCTTATTACGATTGGTAAATATTACGGAAATATCAAATAAACTAAAATTTATGTTACCATATGTTACTTTTTATATTTTTTAGAATGGATTAAAAAAAATAATGATAAACGTAATGCATTTCATTATATTTTTTTTAACACCGCAAAAAAAAAAAAACCGTAAATTTAAAGAATTGGTGTTTAGAAATTTGGATTAAAACGCTCATTTATACAGCAAATACATTTGCCATTGCAAAAAAACGTATATATAACGAATCTGTTGTTTTTTTTTATTTTTTTTGTGAAACTTAGAATGGCTCTATTCAACACATGTCCAAAATTTTTCATTATAGTGAAAAACACTATAGTGATTTTCCAAAAAGTGTGTTTTTCTTTAGTGTTCTTTTTTCATCACTATAGTGAATTTCACTATAGTTAAAATTCACGTTAGTGACAACTTTCAAGATTTTCGATACAGTGACTCTCTGTAGTGAAAAAATGGCACTATAGTGAAGGAAAATCACTGAAATTTGAACACAAAATAAATTCACTATAGTGAAAAATCACTATAGTGAAATTCGCTATAGTGAAAAAGATTAATTAAATAAACATAAAAGAATTTTCACTATAGTGAAAATGGGGGTCTTTTTTCAAGGCAAGTTTTCACTATAGTGAAAAATTCTGAACATGCCCTCAAGTTCTAGTCGACAAATTAAGCTAAACACATGGACATTTTATAAAAAAATGCATTAAAAGTATACAAAGAACATATTTTTTATTACTTTGCCTCGAGGTAACGTATAATAGTCAAAAAAATAACTTCAAGGGGCAGTATAAAAAAATGGAATGCTTTTTCCCATAATAGCCATATACCAGCCATTGTAAACAGTGGTTCAAAAATCGATTTTTAGCTTATCCATTTTTTCCAAATCGATTTTGAAAAACTGCACAAAAAAAATCGATTTTTAAAAGCTAAGCCAAAAAAATCGATTTTTTTTTGGCAACAAAAAAAAATATAAAAAACTTTTTTTTTAATTATTTTACAAAAAAAAACATATAAACAGTAACAGATCTAATTTTCCTGAACATTATTACGTTTTTGTTATGATTTTCGATATTTATTACTATAATTGATTCAAAAAAATATTAATATACTTCTTCAAATTACA
>JAQFYM010005542.1:0-13115 GCA_034694785.1 Agrenia bidenticulata
ATGTTTTTAATTAATTAAGACAGTCTTGAAAATGGGTCGTTCATATTTCATTTGCACATGAATTTTTATTTTTGGTTGTGCAATAGTATGTTTTTTTTTATAAAATATAATATCCAAACACAGATCTCGCATTCCTAGCCGCAATTTTTTTTTTATATATCTATGTACACTTATATTTATTTGTAACTTAAATACCTATTCAGGCAGCGTTTTGTTTTTTATATGTATGTCTTATCAAATGTATTAAAAGTTATTCACTAAACCTATATGTATTAATCGTAATATGCTCTAAAACGCACAGGAATTATATATTATTTAGATAATACGATAAGTATCGTTTAATTTCTGATTAGCCTATACTATATTTTATTGCATGTAAATGCAATACTTGCAGAATAAATTATCAGTTCATTATTATATTGTTTAGGTCTTTCAGAAAACTGTTTTTATTTTTTTCTTTGCAAAAACTCGATATTAGTAAGTGCCTTAAAGCATAAATAAGCTTTGGTATCCAATTTATGCATACGAATATGCCATATTCGCTTTATTTGAATAAAAAAAAACTACAAAAGAGATATTTAAAATAGAAAAAATGCACTATTATAAAAAAGCTGCATCGCTCACCTGCTATTTCTTTCCTCTGTGTTTTCTAGACCTGAATATCAACAACGGAACTACCACGTGAATTTTTTTTATATTAGTTTCCGGTAAACAACTGTACAAAGCAATCAAAACATTTCTATAAATGTGTAACATATTCTAGTTTTATACTAAAGTATGACGAAAATAGTATTGGAATAGGGTATTAAAGTTTTTTTCATGCCACTGTAGGTGCCTGGCTCTTAAGTTTTTTGTAGAAGTTTTAATTATCTAGTTGTAATATTTATATAAATAAAAAATCAGAAACACATAAACAGTTTTTTTTTTGACCATAAAAACAAGTTTTTTATTTTTTGTATAAACACTAATTCAGAAACAAAAAAAACTGTTTTTTTATAAACAGTTAATGTTTAAACATAAAAACAGAATCACCCATAATTCTATTTCATAAGAAAAAATTTTTCCTATGGGTAAAATTATACCATGCAAAAAAAATGTAAAAAATCCCAATGGTAGAAACTTACCCATGGTATGAACAAAAAAACCTGTTTTTCGAGGCAAAAAAATACCATGGGTAAAAATTTCTCATGGGTTATTTTACGCTCACGATATATATGAATTTTTCCCATGGAAAAAAAATACACGCTTTAAAGGCAAATATAAAATGTATAAACTAAAAAAAAAACATGTTATTGTCAACACGAAATGTGATATTGATTTGCTCTCTGTAAATGACAAAACCCCAGCTAGCAAAAAAGTTTGTAGTAATAATAACCAATGTGTTTTTAAATTGCATAACAGCTAGTGTTTTGATGTTTATTACTACTAAAGAAACGCGTGTTTTTTTTTATGAGGCGAGTTTAGATAGCTTATAGTATTTGATTTTATATGGTTTTAAATAGAATGCATAATTTATTGTAAAAAAGAATTTTGACTAATAAAAAACACATGTACGTCTTACGGCACGGCTTAAACAAGGTAGGTAAAGAAAAACATGTACTTAAGTAAATAGTGTTGTTTTTTGTATTTCTTGTTGCAAAAAATTACAATGAATATATTAAAAACCATCAAAAATTTGTCGACCGGGTTTATTGTGTTTACTTTGGTTATTTTTTATCATTTTTAAAACAAAAGTACTTTTTAATAATCTTACAAACTACAAACCTACAAGGTTTACATTAAAAAGTAGTATGTATTATAACAAGTCTGTTTTATCGAATTTAGATATGAAGTAAGTATCACTGTATAAAAACAATCTTAAGTAGTAACAATCGTATAAAAAAAAATTCCACGTCATTTTATTACTTGATAAGATTTATAAGGGCTCGCTTAAATTGTAGTAAAAGATAACAGATTTTGTATATTATGAAAATAACATAACTATAGTGTAGATATGCCTTAAAAGATAAAACAGCAACGCGAATTTTACTTTTCTGAATAAACCTGAACACCGGTTTTTTTTGCTGCATATTTGTTAATGGATACGCACTTTGTCTTTGCAGAAACCTACAAAAAGCTTAAAACAGCATTATCGCTAACAGAAGTTTTTTATTAAGGCATCTTATTGTCATGCTTTTTTCTGACTCGACTTAATTGAATTGCGATTAAAAGCCTGCAAAACTGGATAATATGTTTTTTACCAGTTTTAATCGCGCCATAATTATATTTTTTTTGTGAAACCGACTGTTTTTTTTGTAAAAAATACAATTTAAATGACGTGGTTTGTGCATTATAAAAACTTTTTGAACTTTTTTTTTTTTACTTTATAGTTTTTTTCAATAGCTTTTAAAACATTAGTTCTTGAACATAAAAGCCCATTTTATGAAATACCGCTAAATCTGTTCATACAGGTAAGGTTTAAACTTCTGAAAGCAGCTTGATTTACGCCCTTAGTATGCACACGTTGTACTGTACTATTTTTACCTTTTTTTTGAATTTCGCAGTGCTCATATATCACGCCATACCCATAATCGCGCATGCAGTGATTTACCCACTCTTGACGGGGTAAAAAATTTGTGAATTCTAGCAGCAAACAAGTTTGCATTAATTTTTTATTGAAAAACTCTTGCTTTATTTTTTTTCTTTCTAGTTTATACACGTGTGAAAGAATACACGTCCCTAGTTTATATACGACCACACCTAAGGGAAACTACTGTCCTGTATTCGCAGCTGGTAAATGCAGGCATTACTCCTTTAATGCCCGCAATGTAAAAGTGTACATCAAGCAAGTAATATAACAAAATCTTTTGCCGATAAGTACTTTATTTGTTTAGGCAATATGTGTGATTTGAGTAAAAAACGGCGATGGTCTATACCAATTTTAAAAGACTCCTTATCAAATAAAAAACGTACGAACGAACGTATTTACAGAATACTAACAGCATTCAAAGTAAAATGGATTTCTTAATGCATAATTTTATACGTGCAATAATTTTTTTCGTTTTTAAAATGTGCCTTTTAATATACCCCTTTTGGTAAAAGCGCAAAAATACCATTGATTGCTTTTTTAATTGCGATCGGTAATCTGTGATGTACTTTACCGGTCCTGAAATTAGACTTTTTTTTCCGACCTGCGCGTGCTTAAGTTTGGGTTAGGCGTGTACCACTTGGAGGGGCGAAAAGGGTTAGGAGTGCACTTTGCTGCCTTTAAAAATTACATCACGCTTTATTTAAGGGGAGTTTTTATTTGTGCAGAGATTTTTTTTGCTTACTGAATCCAAAAGAAAAAATTTTTTAATAAATTTTTTCAGCAAAAAACTATACCCTTTAAAACATCACAAAGCAAGGCTTGAATCGTAAATAATTGAACAAAATATGACTGCCGCTAGCTCAAAAATTCCGGGTACGCCACTGGTTTGTTTTTTTTATTTATATTTTGGTTTAATAGCATCATTACTATAATTTTATTGTGGACAGTTGTTCTAATTTATACGGCTTATTGCTTTGACCCTTTATATAATTGAAGACTATTCGATAAAAGTTACACCATTTACTGCCAAAATAATTTTTTTGCCTTTTCAAATGATAAATTATACCTAATTGTTTAGAGATTGTCTTTTCTTCTTTGCAAAATTTTTATTTTAGTACATAACTATATACAAATTCTTGTTCCCATCTTTGAGTATATTTAAGATCAGATTCTTCAAAGTTGCAATTTTGTATTTTGTCTGATTTTTTCCTTTTTAGTTACCAGTGTTTTACGGATAACTAAAAAAAAGAAAAATATAAACGAGATAAACTTTTCTGTGTTTATTACATAGTACATAAAAAAATTTTTTACTTTTTTGAAATGCCATCTAAAAGGTAGCTCCAATGTTCTCATTTATTAATCTTTTATTCAATGCAAGAATAATACTTATTATTTAAATTTTCGATCTATTTTTTTATACGTACCGTCCTAAAGTGTATGGACATATTTAATATTAAAGCTTCTAGTTTCTGTATACTTTGCAATTAAAAAGTAAACATTTTTCGTCAATATGCAATTAATACGAAATCATTGTAAATTTAAATGCATTTTTGTAAGTTTTTTTAAAAAAGTTTACAGTACGCAAATTCCCTTTATTATATGTTATAATAGTATAAATTTCCTGCTGTCAGAGCCTTTAGAAACATGGGTTTTCAACAGCCTAGTTTATATAACTAGTCGAAAAATTTAATTCCCATTTATTTTAAAAAATAATGTCAAAAAAAAATGAGAATATAAGCATAATATTCTAATAAAAGGTTAACTTTTTTGCAGAATAATTTTCGCACTGTTGAAAAAAGGACCTCTTTTTATTCGGGGTAACAAAAACCCCTTCTCAAGAATGTTTTTTGGGCCCTGTATTCTATTTTATTTTTTTTAGTTCTCTCATTATGCAAATTATTTCAAGAGTTTTTTTTTTTGTGAAATTTACTATCAATGGAGTTTTGCTACCTGCTAT
The DNA here is from genome assembly GCA_034694785.1 of Agrenia bidenticulata. NCBI lineage: Eukaryota > Metazoa > Arthropoda > Collembola > Entomobryomorpha > Isotomidae > Agrenia > Agrenia bidenticulata. Next base: position 4,527 of record JAQFYM010005542.1, read on the forward strand.
GTGAGTTTAAATTACGGAAATTGTTTTTTTGCATTAAAGCGGTATTTAATCAGTTAATTACAGCTATACAATAATTTAAAAAATTCTTTTAACTAATGCACTAATTTGATTTGGTTTTTTGCCGTTGTTTGATTTGCGTGTGTAACACGGCACATTATAAAGTTTTTTAGTATTGCAATTACACATGCACGAGTTTTGTACATAAATCAAATGAGAGACATTAATTTACAGCAATAAAATGCGTTGGATATGACCATTGTTTTTATTTTAATGTTTGTATTTTTTTTATTCTTTAAAAATAAGAAATATATAACACAGTATATATATTACCTTTTCCCGATAGAACTTAATTTCTTTTTCTTGCAGTTTTACTAAATTGTATATATATTTGCGGTAATCATTTTCCAATGTAAATAAATTGGATATTACACCAAGCTAATAGCATTTTGTTAGTGTGTTTGCAACCCGCTTAGTTTTTTACATGTTTTGTCGTCAAAAAACAGTTATAATACTGCAAACTATAAAAAAGCCCTGTTTGCCCGCTTTTTACGGTGCTTTTTAGATTTGAGTTAGTTTTATTGTGGTTAATACGTGTTTAAAGGTGTGTACTGGTTCGATGAGTTAATATGTTTTTTTAAGGTAAAATAGTGTTTGGTGTAATTTATGTGTGTTTAAGTTGTTTAACTGCTTTATTTCGCATTTAATTACATGGTTTAATATTTTTCTTCTTTTTTAACCTTTCTCTTTACATCAAAAATTGTTGCAGAAAAATAATGCAGATAAACTTTCTTTATAGTATTCACGTAAAAATCCGTGTTAAAAAAAAATTTAAATCGTACGCAAACGGCTTTAAAAAAATATAAATTAGCAGATAAATGAGAATGGCAATAAAAATATTTTTGTGTTTAATGCGAAACTTTGTTGATGTATAATATACTTTTTTGCCGTTTTATAATTTATAAAAAAAAAAAAAAATCGGAAATTTTTATAAAAAATTTTTTTTTGTATGCTTTTGATGTGATTGAAGCAAAAACGTGTTTTAGCGTGATTATCTCTGTAAGAGTTACAAGAATAATCTATTATAATTAGTATTAGTCAAATTATAAAAAAGATGCGTAATGTCAGATTTAATAGTCAGCTTTTTTTTTACCTTAAAACGCAATAAGCTTATCTTGTCATTATAGAACAAATATAAATACAATTTTTATGATAAGGTTCAACATATCAAAATTTAATATGGCATTATTTTATATTACACACTCCTCCTGTCATCAAAAAATTATTTTTTACTACCGGACCCGGTTTTTTTGAATTCTATTCAGTTAATCCGGACTCTCCATGATGTATTTTCCTCGTTCAGGTAAGGAAAAACAAAATCAGCTATTTCAATACTTTTATTATATAACATACCAAAAGTTGTAATTATTATATGTGGCATTTCATGCGCAAATTAGAACCCCGTGTTTTGTTATTAGAATGGTGTCTTAAGGCTTGTCCTCTTAAAATAAGGACGTGTCTCTAACTGTAAGCTTCTCGGCATGTAATCGTAAGTGTTCTTACGAAGTGTTATCATTTTCGTTTTTAACGATAATACAAACTTTAGTTAAACGCTTTCAATCACGTATATATATACACTATTAATATTGTCTTTCTCAGTGATCTAAAACACTTTTAAAAATACATAAAAAAGTTTTTTGGGTGCAAAAACACTTTTATTCTTTTCACAAAATGTATACAATTACGAGAAATAATAAACAAGCACGATAACATTTTTAAAAAAATTTTGACTTCAAGGCGGGCCCAAAAGAAACTTTATTGAAATGTATAATATGTGTTCTTGAGCGAAAAAGTTAAAATTAAATAAAACGGCTGTGTTTGGTCCTAATTTCCCTAGTAAACTGTAAGCCCAAAATAAGGGGTAAAAATTCCTATAGTAAACAATTTATATACTGAAATTTATTTTTATTATATTATTTTATATCCCATCATCTAAAAAATTCTAACATGGTAATTTATTTGCCTAAGAGCAGCTCTCTTGGGCAATATTTCCAAAAAAAGATAAAGTCAAAATTTTCAGTGGAATTTTCCATAGGGATATTTCAGTGAGCAAGCCCTATGATTGACATGAAAACAGGCAGTTGTTTTACTGTTTACAAAAAAACAATAAGCTGTAGATTGTCATTTTACTATGTTATTGCATATATTTGCATTAAACATGTGTTAAGCACCATTCTCTTATATAAAACCAAAGGGAACAAGTTGAACGCAACGTATAAAACGAAAAATGTCTCTAAAATACTTATAAAAGACTGTAAAAAACATTTAAACCGTGCTGTATAAGTAATCATGACTTGCAGTTAGTAAAAAACAACATCTTAAAGAAAGTAGCAGTAAAGATCTAAGACAAAGTCGCAAATGAAAATATTTTTCAGCATGCACAACTATATAAAAACTGGTATTACCATACATGCGGACATAACCGTTGTTTTTAATTTAATAGGGTGCTACGGCTGCCCATAAGCTTTCTTTCTTTTTCTAGTCAAAAAATCATTCTTTATTAAAATTGTTTTTTTTCCGCAAGTATCTTTTTATTTATTTGGGCGACTTTATGGCAAGGCTTTTTTTATTTTTATTTTGTTTTACTAAAAAGAGACGCTTGTACGTAGAAGATTTCGATGATGTATTTAATAGAGAATGTACACTATTTGATTTCGACATATGATTTTTTATATATTTAATAAATTACTAAATCAAACGAACGAACGACGAACGAACGCACGTTAAACTTATAATAATTTACTGATCAGGGGTCACTAAATTCGAAATTTTTTAGAAATTTTAGATTATCTTACTTTAGGTAAACTAAAAATCTTATTTCTGCAAATTCAGATAAAATCAGTTAGGCAATAAAATAATGCAAAAAAAAAAAAAAAACTTGTCATATATATACATGTAAATGTCTAAAAATAATACTTATATACACCCTCTGGCCCAAAATATTAGTTAAATTTCAAAGAAACAGCATACGTTTCCTAAAACGTTAAAAGGAAACATGACTGATATTGCATGTGCATTTTACAATTTTGCGTATATAAATATTTGACTCTGATCTATTTAATTTTATTTTTTTAGATAAAAATTATTATTTATCCATAAATTGAGACAACCTGAAGATAGATTGTCTAAAAAATGTACAATTAACATGTGTATTTGTTTTTAAAACTGGCTTGTATAAACTAAATACTTGACCTTTGAATTGAAAGTGCTTTTATGCAACTTGTTAGATATCTGCTCCTACAATTGAATTACTAAAGCAGACTTTGCCATGATAAAATGCTTGGCAAAAAAAGGCGTTTTTTTTCGGTATTTGCAATAAAAAAAATATACTTTTTGCATGTATTTTTTGATGAAAACCTGTACATAAATAAATAAAGCATTTATGCATGCTTTTTCAATTGTTGTAAACATACCGATTTAACAACATACTTAAAAACGAAAATGACACAGATGTTAACAAAAAATCATAGGATTTCTCATGTATTTGTTTAAAATTCCTTTTATAAGTCTTCCCTCACAGAAATTTCCTGTCGATTAATTTTATATGAAAAGAAGGTGCAAAGCCTTTTTTGCACATTTTTGCTAGCAGACAACAGTCCAGTTATGGATACTCTTTTATATGGGACAAATCACTTTCCGTTATAATTGTTTAAGTTATGGACAATTAATTTGGCACAAAAAAATAATGCATAATTGGCAATTGTTTTCGGGCGGAGGGTGTTTATGTTTTTAACAATCATAATCAACAATAAAACAATCATAATATGGGTTTTAACAGCTAAATACACACATAATAATCAGGCCTAAGAAAGTTCGGAAAGGTAGGTCAAAATCTCATATATACGTAATTTGGAAAAGAAAATTGCACATTTAAGGACCGTGTTTTGTTTATTTCGGCACACCTATACAAAAAATAAATAAGAGCATGGTCTATAGTAAAAAAAGATAAATATCATACCTTAAATTTATCAATAGTCTAGAGCTTTATTATTTTTTACCGTGTATTAAATACACATATAAGCGGCTTTGGACTTTAATAAAAATGTTATAAGATAAGAATTAGCTATCGGGTCTCTACATCAATTTACTTTTTTGGTACATATATTTATTGCATTTAGTAGTTCCTTTGCTTAGACATGTTGTTATCTATTTTGATACTGAAAATACTACTTGCTTATATGAAAAACATATTTATTCTGTAGTTACAAACCATTTTGTAATTTTATTCTAGATATAGAGTTGGCATTTTATTTGTTACCGTATCAGTTTTTTACTGTGATCGGGCCGCCTCTTTGTCATTTAAATTATTGTAAAGCAACAGAAATAATATAATATCAGTTCAAATGAGTACAAAACTTCTCTTTATTGTGGAAATATGTATATTGGAAAATGTGCTCTAAAAATATTAAAAGCAATAGGTGGAAATCTCTAGGGTTTAACCGCGTAAAAAAAATTGTTACAATGTAAATATTAACTATAATATTATTCACATTTTTTTCTTATAAAAATTTGTAAAAAACTAGTACTAAAATTTAGCGATGGGAATAAATATAATATCTAATAATACATATTAATTACATATTACTTAAGCAAGTATAAAAATGCAATATACCATATTTTTTTAGCAATATTATGCTGTTAAAGAACTGGAAATATAATGTAACATGCAAATTCGTACGTACCTGCACCTAAAAAAACTTGTAAGAAGACAAGTAACGAAAACCAGTTTTTTTTTCTTGCATAACGGAAAATAGATTATCTTGTAAACTTTACAGTTATAATGGCAATTATAACAACCGAACTAATTTGATGCTCTACCACATCAACACTCCCTACCTCAAGGACGACAAAATGACCCGAAGCGGTTTGTATACATTATTGCATCTGAAAAACGACGATAATCTTCTCGCAAAATTTATAATAAAAGATTGTTAACCATTTTGAATTTAAGATATATCAAATTTTTAAATATTGCTTAAAAGCTTAGACCAGACGGCAGCCTGCCTTGCCAAAAAACATTTCCAAATGTAGTTGTACCAGATTATTATAGATAACAAGACTAGATTTTAAAAAGAAAATTGATGAAGCCAATTATATCCGCTTTACTACGGATCGTTAGATTTGTTCCGCAAATATCGGTTACATGGCAATTACCTGTCATTTTATTGACAGTTCATATTTACTTAAAGTTATTTGCTTCAATTAAAATTTTTTCAAAACCTCATACAGGATTGAATATAAAAAAAAGGCAAGAACACTTAAAGGTTTTAGAATTTAAAAAACATTTACAACAGTTGTGTACGATGTGGCTACAAACGCATAAGCAGCATTCGCTGATAGAAAAAAGCAAAATACTCTTTGCTTTGCACATTCTGTGCAACTGGCAATTTTCTACGCTTTACAACAAGAGAAACTGCCAATTATGTTATCAACATGTTTATCTGTGATCGGTCACTTTAAACACAGCACCACTATATCAGAAATATCTAAGACACAGCAATTTATCACAATGATGCCCCACGTTGCCTTTATAAGGTGTATGTACACTTTGAACTGCTTTTATCACATGCTAGTTGGATTTTTGAAACAGTAAGATCTTTTTTTTTTAACATATGCTATACGAAAATTGCTAAAACAAATAAAACACTCGATTGGAGTATTTTTGTTGCATTCGCATTTTTTTGGCTACTGAAACCTTTTCACAAGTGACAAGGGTTATTTCTGGACGTGATATTTCAACAGCATCGTCAATCAAGCCAATGATTTATCCACCAAAACAATTTATTGACAAAGAAATGTGCAAATTTACTAATGATATCATGTACTTACCTTTTATCAGACATGGTCACTAAATTATTTTATCTTGCTAAAAATATTTGTCTTTACAGTCACTTCTATCGAAATGTTCCTTTTTGAATCTAAGATACAAATTGCCAAAAAACCTGTAACGATCAGAAAAACATATACTATACAGTACATTATAGATGCAATTTTCAAATACCCCCAATCAGCAGTGCCGTATTTAGACGGGGGCTCGGGGGCTGCACCCCCCCCCCCCCAAAAAAAATTACCATTGGTAAAAAATGAATTCACCTTGCAAAACATACGTAAAGCAATATACTTAATTACAAAAAGGCAATTTTAAATAAAATGTGATGATAAACAAGATGGCAATAATGAATTTTCATAATGATTTAGAAAAATTATCAATTCTTATGTATTTGTGTATGATAAATAAACAATGTAAATAAATACGATTTAAAATACGTAAACGCAATGTATGACAATTTTTACGTTCAATTTTTAAAAGTTCTGGATTTCTTTCACTTTTACTTTTTTAAACATATTTTCTAAAAAGTTTAAACATAATACAAAGTGGTCATACCGATACATATAACGCTTTTTGCGTTGACAATTTGTATTTTATGAAGCCATTAATATGTCACTTATCTACTTTAGATAAAAAAAAATGAACAACAGGAGCAAAAGAAAATTTTTTTTGTTAATGAAAATCATTGTAAACCAGTAGATATATAACTGCATACTTTAAAAATGCTGTGCGAAAAAAGGTCAACTATTTTAATGCTTTCTAAAAAAGTTTCTTAACGATATAACCTGAAATATAAAAAGCATCCCAAAAAAACACATATTAAGTATGAAACGATCTAATATTTTTCTAGAAGGATAAAATTACAGCTGAAAATTTAGAATCATGAATTTTTTAGCATACAAAAAATTGTGCTTTAAACGCATTTAGTTTACGAAAAGAACAATGACCTGAACTTAATTTAAGCGTTATCAGATAAAAATATACATATGTTTTACGGATCTGTAATATTTACGGCAAAAAAAAACGAACACACTAAAAATCATATTTATATGTCAAATATATAAAAAATCCAAGCCATTATAATTAAAATAAATGACCTGTTATAAAGATCGTTCATTTATAATAAATATGCACGCGATACTGTAATTTGTATTTACATAATTTGTCAAAATTGTTTATTTTTTAAGATAGGTGGATATAAGATGTAAAATGCACTATTAATAAAAAAAATGGTTATATACTAGCTTACGAAAAAAGCACCTAAAACTTTAACGTAAGAAAAAGCTCGTGCAGATAGCATCTCGTGTTTTACTTTTTATGTACTTTTTTCTGTTTTTTTTGTGTTAAAACCGAAAGGAATAAATTTTTACAACAAAAATATGCTGCAAAAAAGTCTAATAATTTTATACAGAAGTCGTTTTTTTGTTGCTAGACAGAAATTCGTTGTTTATTTTTGCTATATGCAAATGGGGCAAGACTCGATTTATAATAAACTATATTTATAGAAAACAGGTGATTTTAAAAGACGAAAAAACGTGGTTAAACACTAAGCGATACAAAAAAAAAGAAAATACACAAACAAATAAGATTTATACATAAAATAAAAAAGTTTCATAATTTTTTATAAAAAACATACTGCTATAAAATTCTTGTTTTTATGCGTAATAGTAGTTTTTCTTTTATAAGCAAAATTTTTCTTAAAATGTGTTAAATTTAAAATTTAAAGCAAGCATTGCATGTCAATAATACGTATAATTACAATATGCTAGCGTTGCATCTACTACAGTTGCCGTCTCTGGATAAACCATTCGATGTTGTTTGCAAACAAAAACGCAAAAATACGCATTATAAAAGTTTTATTTATAGTTTTTACAATGTTTTTTTGTAAAAGATAATATTAACGGTATGCAACAAAGACATTACAATAACAAAAATGGTGACCAAAAAATACAACCTTATCTATATACATTTTGTAAAATTTATCTTCTTTTTTTATTTTTTTGTTCATACACGTACTGTTGTTGCAGCGCGGGAAGAGGAAATCCACGATCAATCTACTATTATGAAATAACACGGAACAACCAAAAAAGAAGAAATATGCATAAACTATGGGTATCTGCATACGTTTGATTTTGTGTAATTATACGCAAAAACAGCACAATAAATGGAGTTATTATATTTTGCATTAATTTTACTTAAAAAAAATATATTGCTGAAGAAAAAAAATTGCCCTTATAGGTCTATGTTAGAATCGTAAAGAAATTTTAAATCTACAATGACTCGCCACGCGCGCCTCTTTGGTTTAAATCGCACTTTTTGCGACTAATTCTGCACAGAATGAAAAATAAAAAACAATTGTTTAAAATGCTAACCAATGTTTTTTTTTGGCCTGCCACGATACTTTAAAACATAAAAACTCTTTTATCGTAGTTTGTGCGTAACAAAAAAGTGACTTTAAATCTCTTTTTTATAACACCGCTCTAATGCTATGATCATAATGTAAAAAACCATTAATTTTTTAAAATTATATTTTTGTATAAAAAAATTTTAGTTTGGGCTTATACGAATAATTCGAAAACTTACAAAAAAATGGCAAAATAACTTTTTTTTTTGCAGAATGCAAATTTAGTTTTGCTTAAAAAAATGCTTAAAAAGTATTTTTATCAAAATATCCAAATAAGTATATTTTATGCAAAAAAAAA
>JAQFYM010005543.1:0-13112 GCA_034694785.1 Agrenia bidenticulata
GCAAATCGGTAATTGTAAATAAGACCTATATACCAGCAAGTATTTATACTGCATAAATGTAGGTAAGCATAAAAAAGAAAAGATGTATGCACGTTTAAACGAAATAAGTTTTGCATAGTACATTTTTGTAGAAAAAAACATTTTTGTTTATTGATAAATATAAATTTAGTGTGTAAATCAATTTTGGAATGAGATTTGTTACGTAAAATGGCAACGCAAAAAAAAAAAAAAAAACTATAACTATATCCCTTTTTACTTGTTTATAGCATTAAAATTTTTTACTAATAGTTATCAATAACTAATATTTTGTTTACAAAAATAAAATTTGCTATTTTGCATAATCAGTTACCTTTTCAAAATGTATGCTTTATGGCAATTTTTTTTTTACTAATGGATGTATATTCTGGTCACTTAATATTTTAATAGATTGCACAATATTTTCATATACAAATAAAGGTCAATATCATTTTTTATTTTTAAAGTGGGTATTTTACCTCCAAAACCAAAAAAAAAAAATACAATTACAATTTTTTATCTTTTCTGTGATAGTAAGACTATATAGTTTTTGCAATATTTACAAAACTTAGCTATCATCTACTAGACATTTAATTACAAAAATAAATCAATATGTAAAAATAATACTGATATTTGTTTTTGCTTTTATCGAATCAAGCTTGCATATGCTAGTTGATATTTTAGTATTGTGTGCTAGTATATATGCGATATTCGTAGAAAAAACCATCTCGACAAATATTTCGGAAATTTTGGATATTCACTATCCGACAGGATTTGCAATTATCCAAAATGAATCCGACCCGAAGTCGGATCGGAATACGAAAACAAATAAAGTTGACTTACCAGACCTCACGTTGTTATGATAGAAATCTTTCTATACATTTTACTGACAATTTTAACTACAAAAACGTCGCGTATAAAGGTTTTTAAGTCGTTTAAAACATTAAATAGTATCGATACATAGTAAAAAGCAGGTTTTCTGGTTTTTTTACTAGGTTATCCGTTATGTTAGTTGTTTGCATTATTTCACTATCTATCTTAGTTTCGAAACGCTTAAGAATATAAATTCGTACTATCATATTTAATTAAAAAAAAAACAGTTTTACTAATTCTTTTTTTTTTGTTACTTTCGTAGTCGTAAAATGTTAATGTGGACCGCGAATACGCCATAACAGGTTTGTAGTGCTTCTTAAGAAGTATTAAAAAAACTGACAAAAAATAGAATTCGAAGCTTGCAAATGCACGTTTTTACATGTCACATGTATTACAATTTACTTGTTTGTTGTTACATTGTAGTAGCAAAGTTTTTTTTTTGCGAGTTTTAGTTAGTAATATTTAATGTATATAAAAGCGAAGGCTGTGTAAAAGTGCTTTATAATAATGTAAAGTGACAAATCAGCATAATAATGCACATTTTACTTTTACATACTGTTTTTGCTACCGATAAAAGTGCACGTATGTCTAAGTGCCTTTTATTACAGACTATGCTTACTAAAAATCCTTTAACTTGTAATTTTTTTGGGTAAAAACACAACCTATGTTGTCAGTAAGTTTATACATAGGTAATACTTTTTATAATAAGTCTTAGAAAAATTTTTTAATGTTTCACCTCGGAAAAGTTTTTTGTATGATTTGCATGTTTATTACGACAACCCGCGTCAATAAAAAAAACAACTGAATAAAATATTGTTAATTTGCACTTGTAGCAAGTTAGATATAAAACTAAATTTTAAGGCGTACATATGGAAACGGCATGGCGAAAAAAAAATGAGTTTTAATAATTAAAATATGTTTTACAAATGCTTTCAACTGTAAAAGTGCTTTTTAAATATCAAAAAATTTCAGCATTTTTGTTTTTTTTTATTATTGGATTCTTGTTTACATATATATTAAAAATTTGTTATTATAAAAGTGAACCATTTATGTAATAATCCTGTAAAAAATGCGTACAAATTTTTAGATGTGCAGGAAAAGTTTTACTTTTCTTAGAAAAAACCATTTTGATACTTCCTCAAGTTTATTCTTTTCTTTATACAGCTGTTTTATAATCTAAAACATTTTTTTGATAGATGGTCCTATCTATCAATATTCACGACGTGTCTGATTACACGTGACTCTAGACACCGCTTATCAGCGGCTATTCTTATCAATTTACATATATGACAATCTGCTAAGAATAGCTGAAAAGTGGCGCCTGCGGCGGCACCAATTCAACGAACCCTTGGGTTGTTGAACTGATCATCATCGAAGGATTCATCTTTTTTATTTTATCTCTAGTGGCCTGAGTTCTTGTAGAAGTTGTCAAAAGTATAGCAATTAACAGAAATTAAGCTTGTTACGTCTGTAAATAACTTGTTTATTGTGTTGGAATAAAAACTTATTATACGAAAAGAAAAGTCATGAAATTGCTCATTTGCCAATTTTTTTTTGCATAAAATTACAAGACGGTTTGCAATAAAAAAAATATATATTAATAGTGAATGGATCTTTTGTATTGCACTTTTTCATTTATAAAAAACATATTGTGTAAAATACAGCGGGTGGATGTTAATTTGTTTTTAAACTTTTTTGCTTTTTGATATTAAGATATAAGGTGCGAATTTTTATGTGTCACTAACAGGCAGGAGTTTTATATATTTTCCATGCTATAATAGTATTACATGAGGTATAGAAATGCATCTTCCCAGATGTAATTAGACAATGTATTAGTGTATTTACAAGTAGAAACTTTTATTTTGTAAACTAATATGTTAAAGATGCGGTTCTTAAAATTATGCGGCTTTACAGCGTATCTTTTAGCTAGGATCATACCAACAATAAGCTACATTTTGTAAGATATTTTACATATTATGCTTACATATAGCTACAAAAACTGTAATTACAAGCAATCTTATACACAAGACAGCTTATCTAGCTACAAAAGAAAAAATTTTCTTTTTGCTGAAAGTACAAAAAGTGGAGGCAGGAATTAATTACAAAGATTTTTTTGGCAACTAGGCAAAGTCTAATCGCCATATTTTTAAAAAAGGCGATGTTCATATACATATCGGTCATTGCTGACATGTTGTTTTTCTTAAAGCCGGTCGATTTCTTTTTTTTTCTCTGGCAACAGATTTTTTAGAGATTCCTGCTTTTGACTTATTGCTAAAAACTCTTTCTATTTACCTAAACATCACTTCACGAAAACTTGCCGAAGAAGTTTTAAGGCAATATAAAACCCAATCTTTTTTAATAAACCTGAATATAAAAAAAAACTGATTCTTACAAAACCGACACAACCATTTTCTTGTTTTTTTATAAAGTAAAAGTCGTTAAAAAAATTACCAATAAAAAACTTATATTTACAAAACGCAAACGATACTTTATTTATCGGTTGTCTTTACACACGAAAATGTCTCTAAAAATATTAAAATTATTTTGCTTTGATCGTTAAGTGATATTATTTTATAACTGATGTTTTTTTTGCAAAAGAGAGTGGATAGAAATGTTTCAACGTATTTATATTCTTTAACATATGCATTTAAAATTATTTTCTACGTAAAAAAAAGCCATTTTTTGCAATAATTATTTTTTTATCAGAAGAAACCAATTGTGCATGCAAAATCAGCAGTACCTGCATTTAAAATTAATATTATGCAAGATTCTGCATTTTTAATTTTATAATGGATTTGAATTAATGAGGTAATATATGAATACAGTTAAACACGGCGTCGTTTTAAAAACAAACAGAAAGAATACGTAATTTTTTTATTACATAAAAGAATTTCTTTTTTGAAAAATGTATAATATACAAAAAAAAATGGCTAAAAATAATATCTATATAATAATAAAAAAAAACCGCGCAACATGCAAAATTTTAGCATCTTATAAAACATATGTTAATCCCTATATGTTTTTTGTACAGAAAACTAGAAGCTTTCAAATTTGGAAATTCCACTTTCTATATATTAAAACTTTTTAGCAGCAACTTTACTTAAATGACAAATTACCCCGCAATTTCACATATCAGTGAACCTGGTTTATTGAATGTAAATTAGTTTATGTTTTTATTTATAGTGTTTAATTAGTATCACTGAGTTAAATTTTCGGCCTATGTATCCTTTTAAATTTAGTGAATAAAATAACAAATTGATACAAAAAACTGCATCAAAAAGAAAAACATATTGTTCATATGATATCGTCTGCAGTTAAATTTTTTCTGCATGTGGTTGCCCGTCTTATCGTATATGTCTCTTACTTTTTTTTTAAAATTATAGGCCTTTTTTCTGAGTGTCTAATAACATAAAAAACAATTGTTTTCTACGTTGATTGCAACCAGCTAACCTATATATTCAAAAGAAAAAGACATTTTTAGTTTCTTAGAAGAAAAGTATAATAAAAAAAATCAATATATATGTTATGAAAAATTTGTAGTATAAGCTAATATATTACATGCCTTTTAATTTTTTTTTACATGCCTACAAATTAGTCAATTTTTATTTATTAATTAATCAGACATAATTCTTCTGCAGGTTAAAAAATTCCTATTTATTTTATTTATTATTCAGTGATTATATAAAATATTTAGTGTTATAAATTTTTTTATGCTTTATAAAAATTTTTTTATAGGCGGTAAATTTGCAACAAGGCATAACGAAGTTCTGCACAGTAAGCGGGATAACATTTTTTGCATGATAAAAAAGCTCTGTTCCACTTCAATTTCTAAAGGGGTAAAGAAAAAGCCGTAAAATTGTGTGTGTGATTTGATGCAATATGGCCTCATAATAATAAAAACATGTTTTTTTGTAAGGTTTAAATGCAATATTTTATCCTTAACAGCAAAAAAGGGATAAAAATAAAGTATATTTCCATACCTTTATTTTTTCTGTTATAACAGGATATTTTGCATATTTTTGCGTATAAATGTACAAATATGATCTTAAAAACCTATTGAAAAAAGATATGCTTATATTGTAAAAAAAAATTAACTATGTGTTATTGCACAGTATAAGTTCTGCTTGTATTAGATGTTTACTTTATTCGCGTGCCTCAGTGTAGTTGAGTATTTTTACTGTGCTTACCAGCGAGAGACTTTTTTTTGACGTGCAATTATCATCACTATAAACTGGCACACTTATAAGATGCAAGTTTTATGACTCGGCTATAGCTGTATCACAGCGCTAAATAGTTTCTGAGTTCCTTGTTCGACCTATAAATTGTCTATTTCGTAGTTATCCGGTTTGAAGCATGCTTAAATAGCATAATTTGATCATTATCCGATGTAGTCGAAGATCTACAAAATAGGTGATTATATGCTTAAATATGTTGATAGAAAAGCTAAACATATTTCTGATGTATGCCACGGGTCTTTAATGGTGCTTAAATTTGATAAACTGTATACGGAAAGCTGATCATATAGAAAAAACACATGTAATTTTGCACCAAGTTTCATTTAAAAAAAATACAGTGTAGTTCGTAATTAAAAAACTAAAAGTATTTAAAAATTATAAAAAGGGTTCTTTAAAAACATTATCAATGTATATTTTTTATAAAAAAACTTTATGATCTTTACGTTGCTTTTATTCAAACAGTTGTAAATAAATTATTATTTTTTTTATAAAAAGAAAATTATGTATCATGCATAAACTATATTAGATTAGCAAATATAATGCGTGCAGCAGAAGTGCTGTCTTACAACTATATGTATATTCCAGAAGAAATATCTATTTATATTGCATAATATATGTTTAAAAGATTCAGTCATTGTCATTTTTTTTTCAAAAAGTAATTATACTAACTCCAATAGAAAAAGTAATAAAAAGCCCTTATCTTAAATTTTCTATATCATAATAATTTTTTTTGTCCTTTTTCGTTCAAATAAGTATTATCTATCAGACATTTTTATAAAGTAAAAAAAAACAAGTACAACAAAAGGTTCATAATAACCTTTTAATTATTACATATCAAGCTCGGGTATTGTATTCGTTAATATATTTTGTGCTTATATCAACAAAAGCGTTTTACAACTTATAAAGTCAGATATTATAAATAATTTGGATAGTTTTGCTACATTCGTATCCGTCAGGATTTGTAATTATCCGATCCGATCCAAAGTAGGATCAGATTAGATAACGGTCATCGGAAGCGAAGAATGCGAAAAAGAGTAATTTATCTATTGTTTATAGTTCTGGGATTATGATGATTATGGTTTTACTATTCTCTGGCTTAAAGCCTTAAGAAAGTTCGATCTTTATATAATTCTTGCATTTATTAAAGAAAAATAAAATCGCCTGGTTAGTTTACAATTTAAAATTGCAAGTTTATCTCTTGTCATTGCAATTTTTGTAATTTTACAATTTCCGTTACTTATTGGTGAAAAAAAAAAGTAAACAATAAATTGGTTTTTATATACTATTTGTTGTCCTGTAAAATATTCTTTTCCTTTTATTTCCACGTGGCTTTTAGTCTTTACCAGTAGCAAAGCTAAATCAAATTCGTAAATTGGTATTTTTTAGTGCGCTGAAGCAAATGCACACACAAACGCAAATATTATATATGCTTGTATTTGAAATTTATCATTCGTTACAGCAAGAAAAAACTTAGTTGTAAAATATTAAGACAGATGCACGTGTTATACGAATATCTACCCCTGATCTGTACATTTTTTTTAGTGTGACTTTTTGCAAAGTGATAAAACGTTTCTGGTGCAATAAAACGTGTTTTAAATACAGTTACTGACGCTACCAGTGTCTTTCAAACCTGAGAGCTATAGGGATAAACTTTAATACAAGTTTATGTTGTTTTGCTACCCAAAAATAGTGTACATTTTTACTTTTGTTCACAGTATTAAATATAAAAAAAAGTCGTAAATTCATTTATACACGATAAAAACGTCTGAAAAAGTATTTGCATACATTTTTGATTAGTAAATCTAAGTTTAACACTAGTATTAAAAATCAATTTTCAATTAGTAAAACAAGTATTTTGTATGAAATTGTAACAGCTAAACTTTTATCACACGCTCACAATGATATAAATATTTTTTGAGATGCGTTTAGTAACATATTTTGGTAGACGCATATAACATATAATCCTAAAATGTCTTATTAGTGAATTTCGGATTTTTTGTCTAGATTGGTGGTGTTTTCTGTTGTTTTTTTTTTGTCAAAGGCAACAAAGCAATGCTGCGCCCGTTTTTTCTGATAATACACTGTAAGTGATTAAACATTTATAAACAGTTTTAATCCCTACACTTTTACACGTTGTTATATATCTTTTTGCGCAAGATACATGGTTTTGGGAAACGCAGGCAAAAGGTGTTAACATGATGCGAAGTCTAACTACAAAAAAAAATATGTCACTGTAACAGAATAAAAAGCGTATGAAGTATGATCAAGAGAATATGTATACAAAAATGTGTACATATGCACAAGAATAGATGCAATCTGTTGTTCAAGTATATTGGACATGTATATCAAAGATGTTCAAGCGCTGTTGTTTAAATATGTTTGTTTTTTTGTTAGTTTTTAATGGTGTCTACTTGTAATTAAATTTGGAATAAGACTACTACACAATTTTGATGTTTTTGCGTGTGTTTAGACACAGATATAGTTTTTTTTTATATATGTATACGTCTTATGAAGATCTTTAAAAAACATTTAGTGCGTAACTTTAGAAAAATTCTAGTAAAAAAAAGCAGATCGAAAATATTTGTAGTCCGAGGTTTGAGATATAAAAAATATGTTCTTTAAGTAAAAAAACATATAAAAATATTTGAAACGCTAAATCGTTAAATTTGTTAGTAAAATAGCATTTTTTTAAGCAAATATTTACTATGTTTAATACTTTTAAATCAGTAAAAAGTTATTTTTTTTTACAACAGGCAAAAAAATGTATTTGCGCAACATCGATTTTATATATTTTTTGAGTAAGTTTTATTATTATTAATAAGTTTTAAGACTAAAAAAAAGACATTGTTTGTAAATATTTTAGTAAGAAAAATGCAGTATTGTGCTAATATCAAGTCATCAACAAAAGAAAACTTTTTCGGGTATTTTACACATTGAATCAAAATACCTATTACTATAAAAAGAATCAAGAAACGCAAAACTTGATGTTTCAATTTTTACGTTGTAAAACGTTATAAGAAAAAAACCTGTTGCTAACTTTTCTATATTAAAGAAAACTTTTACAACAACTATAATAGTCACGAACTTTACAATGACATATCAAATAAACTTTTTTTTGGCTTATAATGCATCACGCGTAAGTTTTATATATGATGACAAGGGCCTCCCAAAGAAAAGCGCCCCAACAGGGGGAAAGTACACTAAACGTGTCTAGAATTATGTTTAACGTGCTTCTCGGACAATAGTATCATAAAAAAATTTTATTTGTAAAATTTATTAACAAATTTACATTTTTAAAAATTAATCAACAAATTTACATTTTTAAAAATATTTTTTTTTAAATACGATCTTAAAAAAGCCCTTTTTATTATCAGGGCACGAGGTAAAAATCTTTTTTTTTTCCCTCCCTCTGCCAGGCCCTGATGATGACAACCTTTTTGATATTTTTATTTAGTTTTTTTGTGTTTAATGTTTTGTTTTATAGCATTTATAGTTTACAAATACTTTTCGACAATAATACTATGTCTTACGTTGTATCTGCACACAGATACTAGTTATCCTTTATATCTTCTTGCTTAGTGGTAGTGTTTTACAATGAAAAAAAAGCGAGCAATTATCAACACATTCATAAATGCATTTTTCTTGTATTTTTGTAGTAAAAAAAATTGCAGGAGATAAAAAAGTAAGCTTAAAATACGTATAAGAGGCTTTAGATTTGTAGCCGTTTTAATAAAAAACGTAGGTCTTTTTATAATTTTTTTGTTATTACAAAAATTTGTTCAGTTGCTGCGGTTACGAAAACCTTTTTAACGCAGAGTTAAGTATGCAAAAGCCTGTGTACACCATTTTTTCCTATATATATTTTGTGTATTACATTTTTTTAGTATTACATTTTTTTTTACACTTTAGCCGTTTTTTTTTTTAATTCTAAAACATAATATACTTTTTTTTTAGTTGTAATATTATTATTTTTCCTGTTTAGAAAATTTTTTTTGTACTTTATAGCTATCTTGTTTAAATAACCAGTCCTAAAAAAATGCAAAAGTTTATGTTTACTCCGTAAATTATACGATCATATACAAAATGCCATATTTAAACCAACGGCACTGCTGGTTTGCATGTTTTTACGCACATAATAATGCGCAAATATTAAAAATAATAAAAAGAGTATATACTTGTTTACTACAGAAGACGTATATTATCTTTAGTCTTGCAAATGTAATTTATGCTGCAAGCGGGATGTTAATAAAAAAAGCTGCGAGAAATCACATATGTTATTTTGCATATAGTATTTTTAAACAGATTTATTTGCAGTATTTGCACAAAAAACATGTATATATTTTTTTATATTATATAAAGAAATGCCTAGTACAAAAATAATCTGTTTTTACAAAGAGTTATCTAGTGGTTAGGTTGACTTTTTAGAATAACGTTTCAGTAATCACTTTTATGTTCTTATTTTCGTTACCTAAGTATAATGATTAGGTCAACCATTTATGCATAAAATATATGCAAAAAAGCACATTTAAAACAATAAAAAAATGCAAAATATAAATTTATAATAAACAATATACTTATTTGTGTATAAAATCAAATTAAAACCAAGATATTATTGTAAAAGTATACTAAATTTGACAACCATAAAGACCAATTAAAAAAATCTGGAAACAAATATCAAAAGTAAGAATTGTGAATAACGATGTTTTTTAATAATATAGAACCAGATTATTTTACACCAATAGTATGCTCATAAAATACAAAATAACAATTTTTGATTATTAATTGTTCAGCGCTGTGCCTGATACTCGTGCTGTGCCTGATACCACCGAGATAAAATGTAGTAACGTAGAAACAAAAATTATGCGTAGTTTATGTAGTAACTGTGTTAATCTGTTATTATCCATCGACTTTTTGTTGTTGCGAGAAATGATGTTATTTTGCTATTTTTGCTTTCTAAAATTTTTTTTTCTTAGAAAAACTTCTTATAATAATTTTATTTTTAATACTAAATATTATGTTTTAACTGTCTTTTCGTGTAAAAAAGTATCATATTCTGTTATTGTATTATGTTTTTTGGCTACGGGGTATCAGGCACAGCACCGGTATCAGACACAGCATGTGACATTAATTTTTTTAAGATAAGAAACAAAGGATAATAAAAGTAGTACTAAATTTAAAATCAATAAATTTAAATTCCTATGTATGGGGCATTAAATACTTTTGATATTTTTTTCAAGGATTATTTTCTGTTATTATTTAGATATTGTTTGCGTTTTCTTTTGTCAAAAAGTCTTTTGCATTTTATTTACTTAGGTTTAACATAATTCCTTGTACCCCTTAATTACAAAAACCTTAAGCTAATCAACTGTAAACATACATGTATATTTTTATTATACAGCATAAACGCTGAAAATTTACTTTTTGAATCTTGTTTATATAAAGGGGTAAAAACGCAAAAAAAATATTTATTAGAAACAAATTAAAAAGCATTAGTACAAGTTATATGCATTCAAGATCTAAAAAATAAATTTGGCCGATCCTAATTCAATTCATTAAAAACTATCATGAGTTTTATCAAATTATTATTGCGTTTAACTTAAAAAGGTTTTTTGCAAATATTTGCTTGCTTGCCACGTTGTTCGACTAAACGTCTGGATATTTCTTTTTCTGCTATACAGCAAAAGTGAATGATTTTTTTATATGTATGTAAAGATGTTAAACTTAAAATGTCATATTTTTTTTTTAACACAAAAAAAAAAACTGAGTTTTCAACTTGCTGCAAATATTTTTTTGTTTTATATAATATTGATGTACATACACCTATTTCTTAAAGCAAAACAATAACAACTACTTTTTTTATGGGTTATTTTGTATAAACACAAAGTTGTAAGGTTAAGTTAAACTCTCGTAGACTAAATATACAGTATATCTACCTGAATTTATCATAATGATGCATTTTAAAATCTGAATGTGTTTTTTTAATATAACAAAAACTTCAAGCAAAAACAATGCCTTTTTTTATTCTTTTTTTATTGTTGGTATTATTTTATAACTGAGTCAGTAACAAAAACATATAAGAAAATTTAATTTGGGTTACTATTCAAATTAATATGTTTTTTTTTTTGTAAGAGGGTAAATTCGATCAATTTAAATCATTTACAAAATATCTGTGTAAAGAATGTATTTTTTTTGTGCAAAATAATTGCCTAGTACGCTTTCCAAGCCATAGGTTTTAGTTTTTTTAATTCTTATTAAAACCCTGATGTTTTGAAGCACTAATATAAAGAAAGTATTACCGTGAAAATAAATACTTCGACCTGCAATACTACAGGAATCTTTACAAAAAAGCCCTTGGCAACTAATAAAAGTAAAGTCTATAATTTACAAGTAAAAAAAGTAATTTAAGGAGTGAAAATAACTTACATCAATGCAATAGTTATGCCAAAATTTTTTATGGCATATATACAACTATCCGGGCAGTTTAAATCCTAGGTCAATATTGCAAAATATATATATTGCATGTTGCGTTGACATTTTTGTGCTCTTACGAAGGAAAAGAAAGAAAACATTGGGAAAAATTAGAGGAGAAAAATATATGAGAAAACATTCCATTGCATTTTTGCACGGGCTCGTACCTTTTTGTTGCTGTTTTATTATAGCTGCATTTTTGGAACACGAAATACGCAAATTTTTTTACAATATAATACGCATTTACAATTTAAAATACAACAAGGTCTTTTGAAAAAAGATAAATTTGTCTTTAAGGTTTAAAAGACACAAAATTATATTTTAAAGCGTAATCTTTATGTAGAATTTAATATTATTGCATATTATACGCTTTACGATTGTTTTTTGTAGCCATTTATGTTGTAATCATATCATATTCATCAATAAATAACTACTCAAAGAATATGTCTGATATAAAGGAATATTCATTTAAGAAGCCACAAATGCAAGACAAACGTATTTGCAAGTTTTTTCTAGACTAGTTGTAAATCTTATGTTGCAAAAAAGTTTTTTATTGCAAATTTAGTGAGCCTAGTGTATGATCTGTCTATTATTAAATGTTAAGGTTGAAAATTATAATACTGATGTATTACGTATATTGCTACATGATAAATGTGAGAGATATCAAAATAAATTAGTATATGCCGATGATAAAGTTTTTTGTTTAATTGGATTTACCGGAACCTAGAATGTACCTATACAACGAAACTGTCAACACATATCGCGCAAAATACAATCTGGTATTCGCTTTGTAGTTCTCAGTGCATGTATTACGTAAGTCAAATATAGATAAAATCGAATAAAGCACATGAAATAAACGACATTTGATAAATAAACATTATAAAGTTAATTTTTATTAGTGATTAGAAATACGCTTATAAAACAAAACAATTGCGCTATAAAAAAATCTTTGCAATTATTTTTACCCAAGGCATAAAGGACCACCCAGCCAAACCCACAAGTAAAAAGATAAGTTTAATTTAAACGTACAAAAAAGTGCGTTTTTACTTTGCACAAATCTTTTATGTGCACTGCTCGCATTTTTTGACGTCTTTTAATTGTATTAAAATGCAGTAAATACATTTTTTTACAAAAAAGATTTGTACGACACTTAAGATTGTTATAAAACATATAAAAAAGTGTTTTTAAAAGCGTAAATATTTGTAGATTATATAGTAAATTAGTAGGCAGATAACATTAAGAAAGACTTTATGTTACAAAAAGCATACAAAAAAACGGTAAAAAATTTTCATATAATTTACATATTATAGAAATTTATTGGTTTTTTTTACTGCTTATAATGGGTTACAAAGCATGCAAAAACAGCGTTTGGTAGATACACTTTACGCATGTGAAGCGGCAATAGTTCTTTTTCTTCAAAGAACAGCACCTATTTCTTTGTTTTTATTACAGTATAAACCTGCTCAAAAATTTAAATTATTAAAGCCACATGAAAAATGCGTAACAGAATGTTTTAAAAGC
>JAQFYM010005544.1:0-13109 GCA_034694785.1 Agrenia bidenticulata
TCTGGTAAATATATAAAAAAAGAGTTTAATTCGATAATCCTTATATTTATATTATAATAGAATCGAAGCAAACTTTCTAGTTAAAGAATAAAATTTTTCCTCCACGAGTATTTTTCTATAATAATAAAGAGAAAATCATTTAAATTTCACAGATGTGCGTGGTGTGCAGCGGAAATTTTTCCTCTTTATTTTGAATGTCAACAAATTTTTCAGCCTTAAAAAATACGGCCAAGAGCGGGTTTAGAAGTGCGATTTTGCGTAGGTTTATGCTCATTAAAATATTATAAGTGTCATATAAATTTACAATAGCTTAAATCTACAGTGGTCCAGATCAAACCAAGGAACCACACGATACAGTTTTTTCGGTCAATTCGATATAAATTATCATATTAATTTTCACTCATCAATTGAAGCTAAAAAGCAATTTTTGACGTTTTTACTTTGATTTAATGTATTCATAAAAGCTTACATGCTAAAAAAACTTTTAGGTACTTTAATTCGTATATATCATTGAGGTAATTCTATATTTGTTGAAAAAAAAGTAACTTAAAGTATAAATGTAGTAAATTTAGTATATTATTTAGCAAAAAATATTATACAAATAAAAAAGGCAACACACATATTTTTTTTTTGTACAAAATCGGTAAAAACAAGTTACGACCGTAAAAAGGTATGTTACATCGAATAAACGTGAATAATAAATTTTAATTAATCAATAACCAAACTATAAATAACGGCTCGATCAAAACAAAATACATTTAAATATACTTTATGATCTATACAGCAGAAATTAAATATAAGTATTTACTTTTTAATTATTTTTTTATAACGGCATAAAATTTATAAAAAAAAGTTTGTTGGCAAAAAATGTGAACCCGCCATTGAGCTTTTTGCAAAATGCCTTTTTTTTAATTTAACTAAAATTTTAATATTAAACTACTCGAATATAAAAAAAAGTTATTTTTTTTAAAGCCGCCAAACACTCGCGTATTTAGTAAAAAAATTGGATATTTACTATGTATATAAGCAAAAACGCCTCTATATGATAACTTAAACAGCCATTTTACAAACGTTAGCATTTTGGTGAAAAAAGTAGCCAGATTCAATATTAACTTTCACTTCAATATGACGAATTTTCGCATCGGTGTTTTATTAAGCCCGTTAATAGTAAAGATAGAGTTAGTTTTCTCCATTTTTTATGCCCATATGACGCATATATGCGTCATATATAAAAATATTTTTTTTTTAAAAAAAGTACATGGCGAAAGAAAGTTTATGTGTATGAGACACAAGCTTCATAAATCAAGATTTATCTTTGCTTTCGACTTTTGATCTTTTTGTCATAGGAATCCTTGTGAGACAAAGCAGGAAATTGAGCAGATGAAGCGTTTTAATATAAAAAGCATTGATAATATAGACCATTTATAAATACGGATAAATCATAAGATATATAATGAGATAGTTAAAAACTTTGCATATTTTTATTTCGACAAAATATAAGGAAACCCGGTTGTTAATTTAATATAGAACTTGATACAGATTAAAAAAGAACAAAATAACACATATAGTATACGTTTCTTTCAATGAACTAGCGTATTTGTATTTATAATATATTTAAACCTAAAAAGTGACGATGGAACATTACAAAAACAAAAGCATTATTTTTTTTATCAGGTAAACATTACACATGTTTAAAGACAAAGTAGCTATATTTTTTGCCATTTCCTCATAGCTTTTTTACAATATTTAGCTATTTGATTATGAATATTTATAAAATTTTAGAACAAGTTGACCGTGCTAATGAACTGAAATTAATTTTTATACAAAGTAAATTAGATCTATTTCATCCCATGACATATAGTTAAACCAATATTTTATATTATTTACAAAATGGAATTTGGTTGCATATTCTTTTTTTACTTCCAGGAATAGTCCTTGTTCAAAAAAATTATTGTCTGTTACTAATAAAACCTATGGTTTTCCATTATATTGAGATTTTAGTTTTTTTTATATTATTATTTAATGACATTGTGCGTAAATAATTACAAGTTTATTTTACTTACATTAATATTATCATGAAACTTTATAAGCATGGTAAAAGTGGAAGTTTTGTCAAGACTATCAAGGTTTAACAATCTGTCAAAAAGTCAAATATATAAAAGTCATGATATGAGAAATTACAATCTTAATTTTTACATTACGTTATATACTACTCTTTATCTCTCTAACCTTTTTATATTTGTACCAGGTTTCATTGTATAGTTTTATCGTAATTATACTTACCAATTTTTATATTTTTATCCTATTTATATCACCTATTAAGTTGATATTAATTATATTTCGGTCTTTTTCTAAAATCTATAATTTGTTGTTCACACATATTCTTTACATTTAATAAAATATATAATCTACTCTTTTTGAATTTTCGCGCCTTTATTAATGTGGGAGCTCAATTTTTACCATTACTGTTGAGACAACCAAAAAAAAATGAAGAGAAACTACAAAAAAGGTATTAAATAAAGTATTCATAACAAAAAAAAATGTGCGTCAAGACTCACGAAAGTGTCTTTCTCTTATGACGCATATATGCTTCAAAACTTAAAAAATGAAAAATTCCTTATGACGCATACATGCGGTATTATTTAAGTGGGAGTTAATTTAAAAACAGCATTTTCTATATATTTTTTTTGTATCACTTGCAATGAATATAAATGTCCCTACATTTTATGACAAATTGGTTAGAAGTTTGCTTCAAGTTATTACAGAGCTATTATGTATCATGAAGAATTTTTTTGCTTTATAAGTTATATTGTAATCTAAATAACTAGAATCTTATATTTTTACTGTCAAAGGCGATAGAATTTTTGTTTGCAAGTGTGGGGCAAACACAAAAAAAAATCCAGCATAAAGGGTCTGTAAACTTACTTTCGTTCGTAAAAAACAGTTTATAAAATATCTACACGATTTTATTAAATCGGCAATAAACTATACATTAATTTTTTTTGCATGTTATATTTACCAGACGTGCATCTTTTTCACACGTCTAGTGTATAATTTTACTATGCTTTTTTTTTTGTAAAGTTTGCTATCTAAAAACGTTAATAAAGCCGCTTCTTTATCTACCAAAAAACAATTTATAACTGATGAGATTTTGTTAAAGTCTGTTATTTTAATTTTTTGTACTTTATCAAAGAATTTTTTTTAGAAAACTTTTTTCTTTTCTAGGGGTATAGAGACTGAATATAAAATAGATGAATAGATCGTGGAGCCATGCAAAACCTGTTTATAAGAATTTCAGTGTTTTCAACCGTAAAAAATTATCTCTCAGTTTACAGGTATATCGGGTACAATCATGAGTATTTCTTCGCTTTGGCGTCGCTAAATGAATTCTTGCCACGTAAAAAATCATCTCTAAATAATCAAGGCAATAATCGAACAAAATATTTGGAAATAACAACGATTATATAAGATTAAAATTAAATAAAAAGGTAAAGGTAAAAGAAAAGTATATCGTGTTCAGTATTAAAACAGCATTATTATAGGCAGAGCCGACGAAAATAACAGCAAAATCTGCGTCATGCTCAGGTAAAGGGAAAATTTATTCAAGTGTGAATCAAACATTTCTAGTGTTTTCTCTTTTCTCCACAAAAAAATTTGCAGCTATGCGTGCCACCTGCATTTTACACTTTGCATGTTTTAGCATGGGTCACAAGTAATTGCAGTATAATTTGTTAGTTTACTGTCCCATGCAAGTGCTGTTCATTGTTTATTCCTACATAAAAGGCCTAGGTATTACTTATGGTTAGTGTATCAGGTGCCCAATGTAATTTAAATGCATTAAAAAATTAACAGATGCCTTTTTGTAGTACATCTTCATTAGCATATAATTTTAAGCACACATCCCAAAAATCCAAAGACCAATGATATTTAGACCACAGTTTTTTTCACGCTGATTTGCCTTCGCTTCCGTATTTGCACTTTGATCACGCACACAAATTACTTGCTGTGCCTTTTTTTTGCTTACAACGGAATAAGCTCGCGTTCATATGAACTCTTTTATTTTGATGTAAGATTTACCCCCATCCGTTTAAATACTATGTCAATACAACCCTTGACAAGGTCGTTAGTTACCAACGGGTTTTGACTTATTTATCTTTTAAGGTCTTTAATATCTTCATGCGGTTTCTTTTCGAAATAAAAAAAAAAATATAAAAACTTTATCGCAACATTTTATTATGTATAGCTGTGGCGTAGCCAGGATTTATTTTTATGGAGGGGGTATTTAAAAAGTATAAAAATTCAGTATTTCGGCACATGCGTTTTTTGCAAAATTCGGCATGTTTTTTTTCCCTAAATAAGTATTTTACGTGGGGGGGGTGTTTAAAGCAAAAAAATCTTTTGAAAAGATATTAAACTTTTAAATCAGATCAAGCGTTTTTTACGACGGGTATTGACCCAGCGAACCCCGCGGAAACGTCTTTGAAATATATTATTACTTTTTGGTACAAAAAAAAAATATTTAAGCATGCGTAACTACATATTTGCAACTGATGAATCTACCAACAAATAAAAAAATTTTGTTTAGCCGTTTTTTGAATTTATAGCCGGTCCCCATTTTAAACTTCTAACAATTCTCAGTGAGAACATTTGCATATTTTACATAAATGACAAAATTATACATTTTCATATGGGTTCAACATCTTAAAACGGAATTTTTTCGCATTCATTAGAAGTAGAAAAGTAAATTATGCCTCAGTCTGTACCAAAAAACTTTCCAGTTTCTAACAAATTTTGTTTCTAAAAACTTTTCTAGTTGTTTTTAATCCCCCGGCTAGAACACAGAAAGAAATCTTGAAAAACATAGAGTTTTTAGACAGGACAATATAAATTTTTTTAAGGGACACCAAAAGGAAGGCTATCCGGAATTCGTCTCAAGTAAACACATTATAAATGCATGTACTGCAGATGCCTAATCAAGGCCAAAGAATAATACAATTGTAATTACTGACAGTATTTAAAGCAAAAGATAAAACAAATTTCTGACAATACTCATCCAAATAAATAAATGTGCATTGAAAAGTAGCAGATATAATGCAAGACGTCCGAAACAATATAAGAGATTATTAAAAAGTTATGAAACTTGACATGAAACAACCACAAAAGTATCTATGATATTACATAAAAAATACCAATTTTTACAGCAAATTGAATAAACGGAAAATATATTCTGTTAAAAATAATATTACATATATAAGGAAACAATTTACTATTTTGCACATAAAAAAACAAACATTTTGTAAAAAGCGTCATAAATTATTGGCATCCATTGTTGCATTTTTTTTACGATTTATAAATTAACCACAGCTAATATTGTTTCTTCTTTTTATTCAATTAGTTTTAAAATTTATAATATTTTTAGCTGCCTTAAGAAAGTGGCTTAAATCACTACTTAAATCGGTAGCAAATTATTTTCTTGGGGTAAATTTTATTCATACGTTTAAGCTTAGTATTATTTGCTTTTTCTGCCGCAAGTGAAACCAACATTGTTTTTCTGCAATATAATGCAAGGATTTGTAGTTGAGTGTGTCGTTCTAGGAGCTCATCTGTTACAATTTTAGTTAATTAATAAATTTTTGTTATTATTATTCGTGTTGGTTACTTTAATGAGATGCCAAAAAGCAAAATCTACAACGTTTAAAACTGTAACACCAAGTGGTCATACTACTATATAAAGCCATCTTTGTATTTTATCTTGCGTAAAAACCTGCATATCCGTATTTTCAACCTTTGAAGAAACTAGGCATTGTCATGTTGTAATCTTATATAAATATCTACATCTTGTATTGGGATATCATTTCTGCTGCTTTAATCGATATTAAAAATACAATGTTTTTCACATTGTTTATTTTATAAGGTTTAGACACGAGTGTTGGCTGCAGACTTAAGTGGATGACTTTTTCATCGCTGGTTTTCTTGTACGCGACGCTAGAAGGTAGTCTTGGTATCAAATAAATGTATTTCAACTTTAAAGCTTTTTTGGTCTAGCATACGCTACCAAAACATTACTTTTAACATAAAACTTTTACTGTTTTTTTTCTATTGATAGTCATCTCATTTAGTAACCAACATGTTTTACTATTAATTACGCGCTTAACAAACCACTTTGCATCCATGCTTATTAGATTTTTCACCTCAGGAAATTTTCCGGATGTGAAATCAGTTGCATCTAGAATGTTAATACCCTTTGATGCTTATGTTGTAGTATTAACTTAGGTTAACAACATTTTTTTTTATAAAGAATGCCTTTTTTAAGGCATCCACAACATTGTTTTAATGCTTACGCTACAAACAAATAAAATGATTTTTGTTTGTTTGCTGAGAAATCTTTTTTTTTCTTTTGTTTTCTATTTTGGTAATTGTGGTTTTTTAGACTCGCGTCTCTTATAGTATGGATAATTTGCTGTATTTTAAAAGACTAGTTTTCTTGCATACCTAACTTGTAACTAAATGATACACCACGCTGTGATACAAAGTATTCTCTTGCAGCGTTCGTATTCATTGGCATTTCCTTTTCGTCATGCGTACTTAATACAGCAATCTTGCCAAATGTGCATTTTTCAATTACGTGCACAACTCATTGTATTTTCATGCAAGACCGTATTTTCAAAACTATCTAAGCAATCAATAGCAGCATTTAAGTGGATGCGGTCGCAAGATAGGGGCATATGAGGGTACATTATAAACCAATAAAGGTAAGAAAAACTCAATATCAAAAATAATGATTGCATCGCTAAGTTTTTACTACTATTTGCACCCGCATTTCTTATCAGTACAACAACTTTATTTTTTGACTTGAATCCTAGTGTTTTTTTGGGGGGCACTGAAACAGTTTTTGGTACGAAGGAAGTACATATATATAATTTTTCAAGTAGACCACAATATATAGGCCTTGTAAAAAATAACACCCCTACGTCTACTTAAATTTTCTTATATTCACTAAGTTGTTTCTTCTGTATTCTGTATATGTAATGCATATTAGGATATAAGACAGCTTGCAACAAAAAATGACATAGGTAGTTAGAAAGTAATATACTGCTAAAAGAAAATTGCCTTAAATTAACAAAGTCATAACTGTATTCTAAAATGTTTTTAGACAGTGCAATTTTGCCTACTGTATTGATGGCAAATGTTTATTTTACGCTAACCCAAACCATTATATTTACAAATCTTTCTTGGAAGGTCTGTGATAAATGGTTTTGTGCGTAACTTCGACAGTTGATATTGTATTCACACACAAACTTATAGTATAAAATTTTTTTACATATATATATTTCAGCAGGTTCAGGTATGCATATAATGTTTTTTGTAATTGTCGACGAAGCCAGTAAAAGCAATTTTCTTTAAGCAGCATATGGCATCAAGCTTTTTTATTCTTAAGGTTTTCAAATACAAAATTGGACGCTTATAAATGGAAATTGATACATAAAAGTACACAAGAATATGGTTTTTTTTTCAGATTTAAACTTCAATACAGAGTCCAATGGATATGCTAGAAATATGATATGTACAGTCTTGTAGGCGATACGTGTTTCCTTTGTATTAAATGTTTTTTGTTCTTTTATAATTTTTTTACAACGCGAGAACTATAAAATCTTTAGTCTTAGTTGTTGGACATGTAAAAATATTATAAAAAAATGTATTTCTTGTACCAACTCAGACAATTAAAAGATCAAGTAACACTCTCATAGAACAACATCGACTTTGTACAACAAATTCCATCTAGTAGAAGGATCAAAAGAATTCTTTTGTATAAACGAATATTTATACACCTGTAGTTGCATAAAAGATTTTTACTACAAGAACAACGCCCGTATGTATTGCAATAAAAAAATCCCCGTAAGACAATTTGCTTGTTTTACGATGATGATTTTTGTTTTGCTGCATTGCGCCAATTATCGTATTCCTTCGTATGGTTCATAATGACAAATTCAAGTGAGTTGTATATTGTAAAGCACTTTTGTGTTGTTTTTTCGCTTATTTTTTGTTTAATTTTTTTTTTCAAATTTTTTTTATACAATTGTAACATGAAAATCTACAAAATTGTATCTTTTGAATACATGACTATATGTTTGTTGCTATAGTTTCACAGCCTAATTGTATTTTTTATATATCAAATTTCTATTAGACATCATTTGATACAAATTTAAGGCTTTGATGTGTATTTGAAAAAAAAAAAAACTTTATTAGTTAATTTTTATTGTGTGTTTTCACCCTCGCCTCACGTGTTTGAGTATCTTTATTTATTGTAGATGTACAATTATAATATTCTTTAACAACAAAAAAGGGTTTAATTGTGCAATTATATGCAATTTTCTAATTTAAATTACATTGGTTTCTTTTATTCAAATAATATATGTAAGTTTTTTTTTACAATTTGGGTAGTGAAAACCTCCCACCAAATTTTATAACTTTTTAAGAAGACAATACTCGTCTTTAAACCAATACAAACCTGCTCTATGCCTTTAAAAACGAATGAAAATCACAAGTTAGCTTTTTTACAGTATAAATTTTCTAATGACTTTTTAAACTTGTAAAAAGCCAATATTAACACGAACTGGGCCTTTAAACGTTGGTAAACTTAACATTTATATACGTAAGTATGCAAATATTACTATAATAATACACATTGTCATGGGCAGCAGGCATTATACTGCATATTTTTGATTTTTCTATTGCCGTAAATACTTTGCTTATATTTCTATAGATAGTAAATCAGGCAATATAGTTTTATTGCCCTTTTTTGTCTATAACAAAGATAGCAACAAGTAAAATTGCATTTTTGTATTTTTATATGTCGTAACCAGTAAAACGTTTTTTAACTATATTTTTGTGCTGTTAAGATGTTGAAAAAGTGCAGGGAGCTTACATTTTTGCTACAGAACATAGATTGCAAAGGTTCACATCGCGACCGTAATATATCAACAACGGGGACACAAAAAATCCTCCTAAATGATGAAAAATGTATCTAAAGAATACTTCATGTGCGCTTAGATTAAAATGCAGAACAAAATACATATTGGTTTACGCTTAGACGACATATGAAATAAGAAAAAAATTTTTTATTAGTATAGAAAAAAAAATAGGAATAAATGTATTTTTAAAAAATTATTTGTATTATTAATACGATATATGTACACAGCAAAAACCGTCATATTTTAAAGTACATTTGATTTTTGTTGTATAACTAGTTTGGCTAGAAATTTTTTTGTTCTGGTAGAATTAATATTGAGTGTGACTGAACTGCAAAAAAAACAATATAATACTATTAGTTTTGCTGAAAGGTTATCTTGCATGTTATGGTTTTGTAAATTTACTTTCTTGTTGTAATTGTTGATAGTTTGTTGGCGAGATTTTCGCTAAAAAAGTACAAGTATTACCATACAACTTAAAAGAACGCGTTAGCTGTAATCGCGTATTCACAAAAAGAATAATTGCAGCTTTACAGAATACTGCATGTTTATATACTTTATATAAAGAAAATGACAGTAAATATTTATTTCGGTATCTTATAAGCTTTGCTCTACTCAAATCGTCGCGAGCACATAAATCGTATGTGTTTGTGTTACGTTTTTTGCTATTCTATATTTATTCTGCTAGAAGCACGCCAAAATTACTTTATTGCTTTTACAAATACTTTGTTGTTATTTAGTCTTATCCGAACATAAAACAAAAATTTATTGCGTGAAAATTGTTGCGTTTTACAGCATACAATTATTTTTTGTACAGTGTTTTATTTTGTTACTGATTTCGGTATTATGCTACTTTAAATAGTACCCTGAATTTGCAGATTATATTTTGCGTATAAAACAAGGGTTGCAAACTTGCCGACCCATATATTTTTTACTGGCCTAGGTTTTAAAGAAACATTTTTTACGCCTAAAAACTATGTTGGTTAAGATTTCTGCATCAACATAATTTTGTTAATGCACAAGTTTACGTAAAAACCAAGATAAGACACTACCGGTGTATTTGCATCCTTTTCTATGCAGAAGAACAATTTTTTAAATTATAATTACACGGAAAAAAGCATTATAAAAAAAAATGCAAAACATGCAAAGCATTTGATAAAAAACAAGAAAAAAAAATACAATGAGTATATTTTTTAGTTTTCAAACTTGCTGAAACGTTTTCTTTGAATAATTTTTTATTTATTCATAGAGTTGTATAGTTGTTTGAGTTGGTCTTTGTGTTACAATTGATATAAAAAAACAAAATTAAAAAATTGTATATAATATGGTAAAGCAAAAAATTTTGCAATAAAAATAAAAGTATTATTTTCATATAATCTTGATAACTTTACTTTAACACTCAATTTCAGATTATATAGTATTTTTTTCAAATTTACTTTTTACTTTTATTTGCAAGAAAGATTTCTAAAAAATACTTATAGATTCGAAAAAAGATCAACTTAGCATACATGAGCGATTTTCTATTGATTTTTTGTATAGATTTACAGTTTTAAACTAAAACCATGGGTTAAAAATTAGAAGAGTCTACCTATTGTAAAAATTTGTTTTAAAGTTTTATTATCGGTTATTGATGTATGTTATTATATATTCTATGTTTTATAGTTTTTTGTACACCAAAAAAGGTTTTTTTTAGTGTATTTCTCTTTACATCAAATCAAAAAACATAAAAATAGTATATAAACTGCAAATGAGCCTAATTGTTGCAAAATATAATTTCAAATGACTCAAAAACAATAACAATTGTTCGATATGCAAATATCACAATACATACTTTAGTATTCTCATTGCTATCTGTAAGTAACCTATTATGAATCAAAATAATTAAGATATGTTATAATACAATAATTTATTATATGATTGCAATTCACAACTTTTTCATTGTACAAAGATCTGTATATTTTCATTAATAAAAAATGTTAGATCTATCATCCTGGGATATTTATGGTAGCTCCCGGATATTTCGGTAACTCCCGAGATAACAAAAAATTAAGAAAGAGCTTAGATCCCGCATCCCGAGATATGAAATCCCTACTTTGATTACAGGTTTATTGCCCTTTTAATAGAGGATATTATAGACTTTTAGGTTGGCAGTCATTTCCGTTGGTTATTTTTGTTCTAACCTGCCGCATAGTTATCAACCGGTTTTTAAGCTACGAGCTCAAAGTTTGTGAGACATAGAAATTCTAATAACGAAAAACCATTGAATAAAAGGTATAATAAAAGCAAGATGAAAAAATTCAGATTGTAGAAAAGTTACGCCTAGTATCTTTTCGGTAAATTGTGAAAACGGCAAATCCCAAATGTGTTATTATGTTTTTTTGTACCCAAAATATTGTTGTTTTGTAAGGGTGGTGTATGTTTTACTGTTTAACTACTAATAAGTGTATTAAAGCGTACATTTTCCTTATTCAACGTTCCAAAAAATATTCTATTTCTGTATAAGAATGCATCGTTTTTTATCAAACAAACCGAACACATTAAACCACAATTGTTTTGCTAAAATAAACAAAAAAAAACTAAAATGAAGCAATTTTAGTTTAAATATAAGAATTTAGTTTAGATATATGGACATAATTTGTAATACCTCTAGATAAAAGGAGTTTTTAGAAATCTTATGACGAAAATATATAGTCTTCTTTTTTCCTACTAAAATTTTGTAAAAAAATTGTTTTTTTTAATGGCAAATAAATTCTATTTGGAATGAATTTTTTTTTTGAATAACATTTTAATTAACAATATAACCCATTATATCATGTGTTTAAAAATCGTACAAAAAAGATTAGCACAATAAAACCGGTCATAAAAACATGCCCGAAAAATATGGTAAAAAACAATCGAGTTTTTTGAGTTAAAGGGATCAAATCTGTAAATTACATGTTTAATATACAAAAATACGACCAAAATTTGTTCACTATACACAGACGACTTGCAATATGGGTTTTTTTAGCATTATTTGTCCTTTCTTCCGTAATAAAAGATATATTTAAATATATTGAAAATTCTTTTAAAAAAAAAATGCAAATTCGCAATTGCTAAAAACACGTGTTTTGCAAATAAAATTTATCTTAATCTTGTATGTGGCATTTAAATTTTATTTGTACCTTTATAGCACATTGATTTTTTTAAATAACACAAACTATCATTTATGTATTATACTGTACGAATCCTTTATAATGTCTCTATAAAAAAACCGAGTTTAAAAACAACTTTCAAACAAGCTAAAAGTGACCAAATGCAGATATTATGCTAAAGAAGTAATTTTTGCACATAGAAAGTACAAACAATATTTTTTTATATTCATTTTTATATAAAAAGAATAAAAAAACATACACACGTTTTTATGGTTGCACTTTTATGCACAAAGGCTTGTTTTGCTGTTTAATACGCAAACTACTTTTTCTTTTTTATTTTTTTTTTACGAGATTTTTTGTCAAAAAATCATACGTTATAGTATTTTCAAAATCAAAGATTGCCACTAAGATTACAATTAAAATAGATTGGATGCAAAAATTTTGCCATAGTTTTTTTTCTGTACATTTTATAGTACTTATTGCTTATTGTTATTATGTTAATTAAGGTTGTTTTCTTTAAGTAATTGTTTTTACTAAAAAACAGTTACGCGTCGTGCTGTAGAAGGTAATGTGATACAGCTGGTATACAGCGTCTCGCAAAAGCATATCTCTTTTAACAGCCGGTATAACCTTTTGCATCTAGTATATGCAAGAAAAAAATACGTTGATAACGGCTTTTTTATAAATGCAATTAGTACAAGATGTTTTAAAACATGAGAACTTTACAACAATATAAAACCACCAGATATCTAGACTCGCGTCTTGATATTAAAAGCGCTTTCGAATTATAAAAATACAATCTAATTCGTTCTAATAGACTTGCGTCACAGAGAACATCGCAATAAACAGTTTTTCTTTCACTCTCGTAAATTGCTTTTGCATATATTATAATCCCAAAAAATTCTTCCATACAAATACATATTGACAATTTTATTTGCATCATTGTTGTTTTTATTTTTTAAAACGGTTTTTTTAAAAACACAGAAGTATCTTGCATAAAAAAAAATCT
>JAQFYM010005545.1:0-13108 GCA_034694785.1 Agrenia bidenticulata
TTATATTTGTTATTTAAGACCTCAGTCCAGTGCAGTGGTACCATGTACGATACTAGTTTCTGTTATTCCAGTTCAATGAAATGATGTACTGATCGTATGATCAAATCCAAACATAAATTCACGTATAGATTTGTTTACTAAAAATAACAGATGTAACGAAAGCTCGTGTGATTCATGAATCATGAATCTCCTTCAATCCCTTAAAAAAAAGATGTTCACGCAATGATAAAAATGTAATTGATGAAAAGTGTCTTTGTACTCTTTTCCTTGAGATTGTGGTAGTTGGTAGTGGTGGTCAAGCCAAGGTTCCTGAGGAGTAGATTATATTATATCATTATTTTAATAATCATTGTGGCAATAGAGTCCACAGCTCCTTGTTCAGTGTTTTGAGTGCAAAAAGCCCATGGATTTTTTATTATCTTTTATCAAACCGTCTGACTAGTCCAGTGAAGTCAAGAGACTCAAGAGTGACGTAGTAAAGTATCGAACCACATTCTCTACCTTTTCCTCCAAAATAAGACACGCACAATTTCAATTCACTTTCAAACAAAATAGTTTCTCTGTACTTAATTTAAAAAGCTGTTTTATAACTCGTACACATAGAAGCTGTGAAGTGTGAACCCCGGGCTACTCTTTAGCTACTGGGATTTTTCAGAGAGGGTAAACATCTGATCCGACATGGTGCACCCGTCTCTTCTCCTCTAGCTCCGAATTAAATCCCCAGTCAATTTGTAAAATATTAATTACAACACGAGATGAAAATGTTATTTAAACTAGTTGTGTTTAGTGTGACTTTGTTAGAGTTGCTCCTAGTCTCTCAAGGACTTCACCCCGTCATTTTAGGTAAGGCTTTTAATTTAAACATGTATTTAAATTAATTAAAAAATGTATTTAAATTAATTAAAGTTTTAATTTAATTGGGATATTAAATTGTATTTTAATTTTCAGTGCCGGGGGATGGAGGTAGTCAGCTGGATGCCAAATTGGATAAGCCCTCCGTCGTCCACTACTTGTGCACCAAAAAGACGACTGACTTTTTCAATATTTGGCTCAACTTGGAGCTCCTCGCCCCCTTTGTCATCGACTGTTGGGTACATTCAACCTCTTTTCACTATCTTTAAATAGTTTCAATATAAATATTCTTATCAGCATGTTTGCTAGTTGTTTTCTAACGTGTTGTGAGATATAAATTTATTCATGTACAAACAATAGATTGACAATGTCCGCCTGGTTTACAATCTTACGACGAGGACTACTGAAAACAGCCCTGGGGTGGTGATAAGGGTTCCTGGATTCGGTAACACCACCACCGTCGAATTCCTCGACCCCTCTGAAGCCTCTCCAGGCCTCTACTTTAAGAATATCGGTACAGTCTTTAAAAACCTTAGATCTCGTTTAAAGCCTTCTTGGAATGTTGACGATAAGACGTTATCATTATCTTAATTCAAATATTTGGATACCGTATGTTTGACATGTTTGTTTGTTGTAGTGGAGCAGTCTCTGATCCCTTTGGGCTACACCCGTGACAATGACATCAGAGGAGCTCCGTACGACTTTCGAAAGGCTCCGAATGAGATGCACGAGTGGATGAAGGACTTCAAAGGGCTTGTGGAGCTT
The DNA here is from genome assembly GCA_034694785.1 of Agrenia bidenticulata. Taxonomy (NCBI): domain Eukaryota; kingdom Metazoa; phylum Arthropoda; class Collembola; order Entomobryomorpha; family Isotomidae; genus Agrenia; species Agrenia bidenticulata. The sequence continues at coordinate 1,618 of JAQFYM010005545.1, forward strand.
TCCTATGGAAATGGAGGGAACAATTCGGTGATCTTGATAAGTCATTCCATGGGGGGTCCCATCGGTCTCTACTTTCTTCATCAGATGAAGCAGAGCTGGAAGGATAAATACATTCGGGTACGTGACGTAAATTACAAACTTAATTTTAGCTGTCATTTGGAATTAACTGAACAAGGGCTGTTTGTGAATCCGTAGGCTATAATATCCCTCGCAGCCCCCTGGGGAGGCTCTGTTAAGGCTTGGAAAGTATTTGCGTCCGGTAATTTGAACGTTTGACTTCAAAAGTTTATTTAAAACCAGTGACCAGGTTGACCTAGCTCTGTTAAAATAAGGTTAAAATATCCTTCTTGTTTTAATTTATAGGTGATGACTTGGGTGTTTATGTCCTTCCGGCTCATACCCTGAGAGGGATGCAGAGGACATGTAATTTAAAAAACAAAATACTACAGTAAGAGTTGACATGGAGTTCTATATGATTTAAAATTTTTTTTAAACAGCTCCATCCACGGCCTTCCTTCTACCTTCCAAGTTGTTCTGGAGTGACGATGAAATCATTGTCTCGTGTCCAGGAAAGGGCAACTACACTGTCAATGACTTTGAGAAGTTTTTCGTCGACATGGAATACCCCGTTGGCCACGAAATGGAAAAGGACACCCGAAATCTCATGGGGAATCTCGAGGCTCCAGGGACTGAGGTTCATTGCCTTCATGGCCAAGGAGTGTCCACTGTTGAAACGTAAGACGTTTTATTGTCCGACATTAGTGGGTGGGTTCATATTTTTAATGCATTTATTTTAATTTTAGAATGACCTTTAAAGACGAGAAGCAGTTCCCTGATAAGCCGATCCTGAATTTCGGAAACGGGGATGGAACTGTAAATATTCGCAGTCTTCGTGGCTGTCTCAGATGGTCGTCTGACAGGAGTGAGAAAAAGGTTTCCAATTATTGGAAGAAGCTCAAGTTGAGGGAAGGGAGTCCGGGATTTACCGGCAATAAGGGTCAAAAAGTATATCACAAGGAGTACTCTGGAGTTGATCATATGCAAATACTACGTGACCCTAATGTGATAGCCTATGTCCGAGATGCTGTTGGAAGAATGAACTCTGACTAATTCTCAGCTAGTCCTGATCTCGGAACGAACCTCTGGACAAATTAAAATTACCCATCGAAACTGGGCCGGATATTTATAGTCAGACTTTTTATATATTTAATGCCAAACAATTATTAATCTTCCTTAATGATCATTTAAGTATTTTAATTATTAAACCCGCTGTTTAGATAAGTTATAATTAGTTGATTCCTCAAAGGAGCTTTGGCAGTTGGGGATTATTTTTTCTAGTTTTTACCAATTGCTCAAACGTGTAACGAAGACACGGTCGGACGTTTCAAGATTGTATTGGCGTAATGTGACGATCGAAAATAATTTTATTTACGTGATATTGTTTATTGTATAAATACAGAACATGGCATGACATTTAGTTGACATGTATAGTCAAAGGTGGTTGTTTACCACTGTGGCATTAGAGATGTTGTATAGTCAGAGGATAAGGTTTGTGATTCTAGATAAGCTCTAATAAACCGTATTTCCCACTACTGCCTGTAAATCTAAAGCTGCAAAGACCGTTAGCAGATAACCGATTGACTGAGATTAGTAGAGTAGCTAAAAACCGCATGGTCTCATCCCAAGTCGACTTTAATTAATTTCATTTTTATTTAAGCCTGGGTTCCCATCGAAGGTATCTCATCCATGAGTAATGATGAGTATGAAGAATTGAGTATTTCATGCTATCCCATTTCAAAGTTTGAAACACAAAAATTTGAATGCTTGCATCTTGTAAAATCTAAATGTCAAACTTCAAAATAATCAATAGTATTTAATTGTTTAAAAAGACTATGCATTTGATTTATGGAGCTAAAAAAGCGCATTGCGTGCTTGCAAGTAGATTTTAAATAGCTGCATGGAGAATATTAAATTATTCTCCTTCCGTACTAAAATATGAAACATGAAGATTTGAATATTTCATTTCTCTATCGATTCCTCAACTCCTTTTATTCAAACATTTTAAAATCCCCTTGTCCTTTCTTAGTAACTATCCAAGTCCAATGATAGTCCAACATAAATTTACAGAAACACAACCAACATGTGGAAATCGCTGAGTCTGATTATTTACCTCACCGATTTTCTCGGTTTTTCAAGGGGGCACGACTTGAGACTCCACGCTTTCGGCCATTGTCACCTCAACATCAAAACATTCGAAAAGGAAATGCAAGTACAAGACCTAGCAGCTCAAATCATCCATCAGAACGGACAACAACCTTTGACATTTCATGACTCGACCAATTTAAGCCGAATGACCCACCCTTTAATATCAATGAACCCGCCCTGCACTCTCCAGGTCATCCCACTCCTCAAGGACCTCTCCGATTTCCCCTACTTTGGAATGGAAAACGGGTATAGTGTTGGGAGCGCTGTCCACTCTCGTTACGTCATCATGGCGCTCCAATCCCTCAAAAACGTCGACATTGATCGCCATCTAATTTGGCGTACCAGGATATTCTTAAAACCTCTCGACTATGAAAAAACCTATTCCCGAACGTTGTGGTATTTCTTCTGCCCTTACTGCAACTGGAATCGATTTAAAAATGTGGACTTGTCCGGCCCGAAGCCAACCCTTGTAAATGTGGACGCGTTTTCTTTCAAAAAATACTGGGGACATATTTGGATCAACTCTGCCGTTAATATTGAGTCGACCTGTGCTTCCCAAATATGGAAGATGAAAAACTTTGGGGCATGTAGCGCTGTCCAAACCACAATAGAAGGCATTGCAGCCAAATTCAACATGACCAACTACGTCAGACAATGGCATCCTGCCACTCATGGCTACATGGACCACACTACGTTCAACCTGGATGCGTATGCGGACTTCAAGGACCCCAATATAATTCATTCCTCCAGGATCCGCAAAGAGGGGGTCTTCTACTGTCACCAGAGTCACCACCGTCTACAGTCCGACCCAGCCTCCGTGTCCTTGTCCTTGTGGCTCACCCCGTACACATTGTCAGCGTGGCTTGGGGTCATCCTCACCCTCTTTTCACTATTGCTGTACCGGTTGCTGAGGGTGAGTTTCAATCCTAGAAGAACCGGGTTGAAGCTTAAATTGAATCTGATAGTCACAGAAGTATTTTCAGTCTATTTGATTGTCTTTCGTCAGTCGGTGTGGAAGCCGGATTTTCTTTTCATCTTGGCCACTTTGTCGATGCTCATCTTTTCTTTGAACTATGAAAACTACATAACGAGTGAGTTGACGGTGCCGTCAAAGCCCTTTGTCTTGCCGTCCCTTGAGGCGGTCATTCGGAGAGGCTACAAGATAACACTTCCAGGTTCGTACTACATGAAGGAAGCCTTGGACTTAGAATTTCAGAGACTTGGGATGGAGATGAAGCCGGAGAATTACATTCTGCACTCCCGTAGTACTTGGGGCCTTATCAGGGCCGTGCTCACTTCGGACGAGCCGGTCGGGATAATTAATTCCAGCGACTCCGACGATTCCTATTACCTGGAATACTTGCACCTCATTCTTGGTGGAGGGTACAAGTGCTTCAAAGTCCCGAAGCTCTTTGAGTATAAGAACCGTTTGAAAGGATGGCTCGTCAAGATCCATATTGGGGACGAGGTCAAAAGGCACTTGAGTCGGTTGACGGAAATGGGGGACTGGAAAATCTACGAGAGCTTAATTACGGCTACGAATCTCCACCTCCAAGCCACTTTCTCAAGGAAGTCGGAAAGATTTGCAGAGCTTCTTTCTGAAAGTTTCCAATGGTATCGATCCCTCAATGCAGACAAACGTTATAAGCAAAGGTTGAGGATAACAGAGATCATATCATTCGGCAACTTGCTGTCATTTTTTATTATTTGCGGGGCCCTTACCTCCTTGGCCATCTTGATTTGGAGTGTGGAGGTAAGGGAAGCGGTTTGGACTGGTATCAAATCTTTCTATTGGTTTGGTAGGAGGGAAATGGTTTGGCTTTATCTCGAAGGTCTAAAACTTTTGCAAAGGCTCAGAGAAGTATTCATAAATTAAATTTTAAATTTTAATTAAATATCAAAATTGTCGAAAGTCAATTAGAGGCGGACAGACAGACGGACTGGTGTATGATCCTATGAGCCCTGGAAATCGGGCTAAAAATAAAGCAAATAAATTCCTCTTTGCTTAGTTTTTTAATTGAATTGTCGGTGTTCAAAAAGTGTGAAGACGTTTAGACGGTTGGAAATGAATTGTGTTTTTAAGTTGTTAAGTATGGATAACTTTTTGGAATGCGGGTGGGAAGGCTGAGGAGGCGATTAAAATCCAAAGCCAGTAGATTACGTTGATAAGTGCAAATCCGATGGGTAGCTGGTACTTGGCATGTTTACACGCTTTGCTGCAATTTCAAAACCCGAATTTTAAATCATATCAATTTTTATGGGTTTGTAAAATTAGACACGTTTGTAAAATTAGAGTAATCCACTCAAAACCATTTCACTTGGACTAAAGGATAGTTTTAACAAGAGTTTTAAGGGAATTTAACTTACAAATAAACGAATCTTTTGAATGTGCTCAGTTTATGAATATGTTCTTCGGGGTCTTCAGAATGACTTTGACCTTCTTCACCACCTTCTCCATGGACTCCGTTAATTGTTTTCATTTCAATCTAAAGAATTGGATAGTAAGGTTAGAGTACATAAAATAGGCTTTAAATGTTTTTCAATAACACCTTCTTTCTTATAAAACTGTTTAATTGCTAATGAGTCATTAGGGAGGTTGTGCTCCAGACATTTTTGGACAATGATTGTGACTGTAATTTTAAATGTTGTGATTTGTAAAAATATTAAGACTATTAAATTGGTAAAGTCACAAACAAAAGCCACAGTGCTGCACAACCTCCCTATTATTGAGTAAATTACCTTTCCATTTTGAAGCCGAGAAGGACGCGGAATCTTTTTGGAAGAATCCATGTATCCATAAATCAAAATGTTAACTATATAGACAAGTTATTTATTTTAATTATTAAATTCATGCTACCCAATCTTATCACAAGTTTGTTTAAAAAAAACGGTTCGAACCAATGACTGCGTTAAGGATGAGATTAAGACATAAAAAGTGGTAGTGGTCCAACATGGTGATTTCAAAATATTTGGGAAGCTCATTTTGCACAAGGACCGAAAAAATTGTCATCGTGGCAAACTGAAAACATAAAAACATTTCGTAACGTGACAAAAATTCCGTATTTGAATTTGAACACTGACAATGTAGTAAATTCGGTCAAATAACTCAGCGGCCATGGAACGAGTAATAGGAAGGTTGTGCTACAGTAATTTTTAACACTTACGGACAAGAGACTCATGTAAATAGCCAGCAAAGTTGATGGCAGCCAAAGGGAAATGAATGCAATTATCGACAAGGCAATAGCTGGAAAGTAAAAGATGGGGAAACTTCTACGAGATTTTCGGGTAAGAAATAACTGGAGTTCCAATCCCGAATGATTTCCTGGAAATTAAAAAAACAGTTTTTAACTCGAGCTACTTGCTCAAAAACAAGGGTCAAAGGGTTTAAAAAAAGTGTCTTGCCTAATAATCCTTTTGAAGAATAATTTCCGAGCCTGTAACCTGCGAGATTAAAAAAACTCGTTTTTGAAACTTCTGTATCCATTTGCAAAAAATTTGTATCCGTCCAAACATAAATTAATTCCTTGATCGAGTATTCCACTAAAATTTATAAATTAAGTTTTAATTGTAATTAATACAATTCAAGATAATTAAAAGGCCAAGGGGAAGGGATTACTGTTCACAATCTTGAAGGTACAAATATGTCGATCAAAGGGGAAATAGAAGAGTTCCATTTTGCAATAGGCTGTGATCCGGGCTCTTAAATTGTATACAAATGTAATTAATTTTAATTACCTGTGTTAATTATGATAAAATTTAAATTAAAACAAAACTCCTTACTGTATCAATTTAGTAACTTGTCCGTCCGGATTGATTTTTTGAACGTTTTTCAAGAGAGACGATTCCTTTGAGTTTGCAAAATGGGTTTCAGGACTCCACACTCGGGCCGCGTCATCAACCTTCATAATTATATTCAAATATTTATGCAAGTAAAAAAATTGCGGACAGACACACAGACGGACAATGGTTATCATAAAATGAAATAAAGCATTTCTTTACCAATGGGTTGACAGATGGGAGCTTTTTATCAAGAGTTTGATTGAGACGAGAATCGTGCCAAGTTTCTTGAATTTCAAATCCGATCGTCACTTCCTATTCAAGGTTGGTCATTGTTGGTTAGTGCGCCATTGTTATTAGAGAGGTTGTGTTACAGTAGTTGTTGGCTCCTGATTGTAACTGCAGAGAGCTTCACTGTAGCACAACCTCCCTAATAGGAAATTAGTATACTTTTGAAACCTACTTGTTTATTGTCATCTACATTTTCAAAATCTTCTACCGCCAGCTTTACTTTCACTTCCAAGGGTTTACCTTTAAATAGTTTTAAAATTCATTTATACTTATTTAAGAATGATTATAATTAATCATTTGAATTTAATTTGTTTACACACCATAACACGAAACGAGATTTTTTAAACATTAGTAAGATATAAAATAAAAAAAGGGAGTGATACTGTAAATAAATTATACTTTGATCATTTAAAGGAGGTATCTTACTCTTGTTACAAATATTTTTCATTAACACGAGTAAGATACCTTGAAAGAAGAGCAACCTTTAATTATCTATAGTCATTAAACGCTTTTGTTTTAAAGGGGAAGCTTTTATTTTAGTCCAGAGATTGTCTGATTTAGTTTTTAAAGACCAGTATGGGTTTCAAGCCCAGCTTTTCTTAATAGGGAGTTTGCGAGGGTGACCTAATTCATTGATAGATAATAGTAGTTAAAAATTGCATACCGTCATTCCCTGGGCGAACTCTCCCATCGTACGTCTCATCTAAAATCGCGTCTAGCGAATCTCCCCTACAATTTCATTAAAATATTTTTTATGTATCATGTCTTATAAACTAAATTCAAAAGGATTTGAAACTTACCAAACGCTCAAAATAAAACAGACGCTAGCTAAAGAAACCCACAGAAAATGCATTTTGAAGATCTAAAAATATTCTTTCTCCTCTGAAAGTTGATTTTTTTTAAATATTAAATTAAAATCAAATTCAATTCAATATTTCAAACGACTTGTTAGAAAAGCTTTATCTCAAGAAGGTAAACACGGCAACGTCTATTCTTCAAAGTCTTTAGCCCTTGGGGGATTATTTGCTAATTTCCATGGACATTTTTGAAATCCCCGATAAAATTAAATTTTCGGCACGATCAAGAGAAAGCGAATTGGGATTTGTAATACCCTTCTTCACGGGCTTTGTATTTCTAGTGTTGATTAAAGGTCGGGCTATTGAAATCTTGTTACTACTATAACATGTTATTTGAAAATATCTGAGGCTCTGATTGGAAAATGACGTTTTAGAGAGGATGACAAGAGAGAACTGAATGGACTTTTTGATCAAAATCTTTAGATAAAAAATAATACTATGTAGTGTCATTGGATATAATTCTGACTCAAGAGATGAATAGATTATAATTTATAGATAGTGTGGCATGTGAATATGTTCATCGAAAAATAATTATATATTTTACCGTGTGCGGTCAATATCCCAAAAATTATTATCCAAAATTGTACGAGCCGAAAGTTTTTATCCAAAAAAACATACTAAAAATAATCCTCCATAATTAACCGGCTAAAATTGTTTATCCAAAATTTACAAAGTATATAAAATTCTAGTTTATTGTAATTCTAATTTCAAATACAAAAAATGTGCTTAAATACTTGGGGCTAGTACCGTTTTGGATAGTAATTTTTTGGGATATAGACCTACAACAATTAAAATCCAAGTAGTACTTGTACTTTGCATGCAAATCCATACATAGCAGCTTTAAACGCTTTTAGTTACATTCTATACTATTTTATTATGGAGGAAAAAACTATTTCGACTTTTAATTTGATGAAAAAACGCAAGGCTGATGTAAACTGTTTTTTTGCTTGATTTTATTTCCTTAGCTGAGGCATGTGCATGTTATGGTAGATAAAAGATTTAAACCATTTACAGGATGTTTACAATTTAACTCTAACTTTTTTATAACTATCGTACTTTTGCATCCAAGTCTCTTTTACGACACATCATCAATAATTTAATTTTCAACTATGAAAACATTTTAGTTTCTAGTTTCTAATTTAAAAAAACTCCTTCTACCCCAACCATTCACCGGTAACTTGTTTTTAGAGCAAGGAAATATAACTTTAAGCTAATTATTGGCTAATTATTAATTATCTATTTAATGTCAACTCAATCTTTTCAAGGTCAATGAATATTTGAATATAATTGTTGGAAGTGTTCGGAAAGAGTTGGAGATGTCCATATCACCTCTTCTTACCATTTCTATTAAAACCTTCAAAGATGTTCATGGTCGTTGACAACGATTTTCCATTCGTCATCCATGGAATGCATTTTATTATCAAGTCTACTCAATAAGAATTAGAGATTTCAATAGAGAGGGTGTGCTACAGTATTTTTTTTACTTCTGATTGTGACTGTATCATAATCTTAAGAGTGTTGTAACGTAACAGTCACAATCAGAGGCCGAAAATCCCTGTACCACAACCTCCCTAATAAAAACACTTGTAAATGTCGTAAAGGTGTTTTATAGCACTTGAGATTGCTTCACTATAAACTCCAAAAGTAATTCAACATGCAGGCGGATTGGTAATAAAAATAAGTTTGTTTTACAATATGTAATACAAGATATTTGAAATACGAGGATATTAGCGGACCAAGTTCAGATTGAGTGTGTCAAAATAATTTTAAGCTTTGAGGAAAGCAGGTAGTCAGAAAGACTAAAAAACACCAACTTTCAAACTAGTGGAACTATAAGGAAATGAAATTTTTATACATTGCACTCGTATGGGAAAAAATGCCACATCTTAAACAGTTGGAATTGGTCGAATGTCTTTGTTTAATTTTCTTAATTCATGTAGTAAAATGACAGTTGAATTAAATGATTTAGATTTGAAAAATATGTATTGACGAACATTAAAAGTGAATGGCAGTTTCTAGTTGGTTTCTAAACTGGAGAATTTGATTATAATTAGCTGAGCTACTGTGAAGAATTCCCATGTTTCTACAGTCTCGTTTGTTATTATTGGTAATTGGCCAGGACAGCCATTAAAATTTAATTGATACTAGTTGTGAAATTAATAATTCTCAGTTAAGGCTCCTCTCACACTAAGACCAATGTTAATCAGAGTGGGAGGCCCTTGTCCATACCCGAACCGATTATCAACTCTAGTCCGCCCCTAACTGATTTTGGCAAGATCCCTTCCATTTGTTTGCACACAATTTCCCAACTTTTAATTACACCCTCTCAGATTTCCCATGTCAAATCCTAATTGGCAAATCCCTCTGCAATTACTTGAAATTATTTGAAATTGCCAAAATCTATTATTCATTAAAGAATCATTTACCTTGTCCAACGTTGGACAATTTCCCCTCACTTTCAACTCCAATCTCCAACCTCTGGGAGCCCAAGGAGATTTTTATTGGTTACATCCAGAAACTTATAAATTTTTTGAAATGCTTACTCAGCAATCCCTGGACATCATAAGTCGTCTGACTAAGTACAGCAGAATTCTAGGGACAGTCTCTTACGACTGGGAAGCCAAGTCTGAGTCTATTTCCGTTAGTACCTCCCCCAGAGCCAACTTTGCCTTCTATACTGGAGGGGGTCATATCGTCTCATTCATTTTATATTTGATGTACACGTTGACAAGATGGTCAAAGGGGGAGCTGAGCTACTTTACCATTTTGTGGGTCATCCTCTGGCTAACTTATTATTCCTGGATGCTCTCCTCCTTTATTAACGCGTTTATGAGAAAGTGGGAGGTCATCCGGCTTTTCAAAGCCTTGAAGTTGATCAACCAACAATTTGAAGGTAATGACAACTTCAAAAGCCCCGCGCCACCGCGCGCATCGGTCGCGATTTTAATTACTTTCGCTAACGCAAGCTAAATTATTTCATTTCCTTCAAACAGATTTTGTAAAATATTTTCTGTGGTATTTTTTTTAATTTCCAATTTCTTTTGAATTTTTTATTAATTTTCAGAAAGATTCAAAGCGAAACGTAGCCCGGCAGTATTTAAAACGTTTGGATTGTTGGACCTCCTCCTCATGAGCATATTATGGGCAGATGTTTCCTACATGATCTCCACAACCCTCATGTTTTGGGCCACCCCTAGAAAGCCCCAATATCTTTACCATCTTTTTGATATGCAAACCAATAAGTTAATCTCCCTTCTTGGTATAATTGTGTACACGTTTTTCGAGCTTTACTCGAAAGTCGGGACGGTGACGTTGTTGACACATGACATCATGCACCTCTTTACAGTCACATCGGTGACAAAGTTTTGGCTGAGGACTATCAGGTTCGTTACACCACACATCCCTAGTTTCCCAGTGTCATTTAATAAAAGATTGTCATTATTTTCCTAGTGCTCATCCCTCTCTGTTGATGACGAAGGTTCGAGAGTTTCGAAAACTACAACTGCTCATAACGTACTACAACTACTCGAATCTGAGAGTTCTGATCCCTTGTATGGTCACGACCTACGCATTCCTCTACACGATGCTCGTCTTTGGGGTAATCCGTTTCATCAAGATAGCAAGTTTTTTCGAATACTTGCCCTTCCCTGTGATTGCTATCGTGGCCGTGACCTTGTTGACCCTTGTGATTCACACGACTGCTTCAGTCCATCAGGCATCGTCTGCTTTTGAGAGTTCGGTCAAAAAGTTCCACGTGAAAAATAAGGTTCTTCGCAGGGAGATTCAAAATTTGAGACCTTTTGGTATTCGAATTGGAATGTTCTCTGAGATTAAAAGTATTTTTCTGGCACAGATTTATCTTAAAATGTCGGATAATGTTGTCAATATTCTTGTCGTTCTTCCTGAATATTTATTTTTGCACCATTAGCTTTTTTTGAAGTTAAAACGGGGCAAGTAGAAATAAATTCTCAGATTGTCCCATAAAAATTTTTATTCCTGAGGATGTGCGAATCATTTTTTATTATTTTTTATTTGAACATTATTTTCAACAACTTTTCAAGGGGTACGTCCCTAACTATAAAAAGTTCTTGGGAATTTTAAACTTTAGAAAATTAGCGGTATATTAAGATAGGCAAATTGATTTTAATCCAAAGGTATTTCTAAATTTACTCAACTGTATAAATCGTTCCTTTATAAATCTCTACCAAATAAAAATATTACAACCATCAATGCTATAATATAAATTAAATTTTTAGCCCGAGTCAGGGCTTATGTGATCACCGTGTCCGTCTGTCCGCACGATAACTCTCTTCAAACGTGTCGGATGGACTTGAAATTTTGTACACGGGTGTATAGGGTCA